>WBNH01005435.1:586523-824609 GCA_013401255.1 Urocolius indicus
GGGAAGGGAAGGGAAGGGAAGGGAAGGGAAGGGAAAGGACTCCTCCTTCCCTTCCTGAAGGCAGGGATGCAAGTCTGGCGGATTCCAAAGGACAAAGAAATGCAAACCATTCCCTGAAGCCTTGCCTGGACTCCCCAGATATGCTGGGTATGCTGCAGAGGGCTCTGGCGCCTGGAGTCTCTCTGACTTTTTCACTTGCATCAAAGCTCAGTTTCAAGAGGAGACGTAAAAATATAAACAGTCTGGAATTAGAAAGGAAATAAAGATTCATGAACCCCTACAACAAAAAAATCAGACAAGGCTTCATTTCCGGGGTGATAGCCAACTATAATTAAAAAAAAATATGAAAAAACGAGGTAGAAAAACCTCTGTGTGATTTTGGACCTCACCTAGCCTTTTTAAAAGGACTCTGTCAATACATGTCTTCAGGATAAGAGCATAAGGTGGAACAAGTCTTCCCCTTTTCAGTTCTAATTTGCTTTTTAAGATCCAGAAGGCATGGGGCTCAGACTCTACTTGGCATGGTTAATTTCCTGGATTGAGGTGATGTCACATTTTTCAGTAGTCACAATGCATAGCCCAGGTCCTGGTACCCCTGTGGTAAAAAAACAACAACACTTAAAATGTTCATGTTGTAATTCCTAGCTCATAGACTCTGAGGTCTTTAATTGGATTTGGCCCTTTATCTTCTATATTCATGAGACAGTAATTAATTTGACCATCCCTGCCTGGTCCATAGGGTAATTGAATTAATAGCTCTGCACATCCACATAAATGCCTCCAAAAAGAGTTATTACTGTAAATGTGCAATATGACAAGTTAACTCTGCTACGTTGATAATGATGGCATTGAAACTGTTAAGGTAAGTGCCAGTGCAGCCCATCTCACAGCTAATGGAAATGGAAGGAAAAGTACATTAATATGCAACATGCAAAACCACTGCACAGTTTACACTCTGCTTAGCCTTTTAAAATAAAGTCAATCCTATTTTGCAAATTTCCTAGATAGAATTTCATCTTCTAGCACAACTAAAACCCCCCAAATAGTGCAAAAGAGGTTAAAAGCATGATAGTTTTTTTGGTAGATTGCCACAAAGACTTCTTGTAGGAAATGAAGTGTAAAGAAATTTAAAAGATGTTAAATGGAATCACAGCAGACTGAAACCTGTGGTTCCAGTGCAAGACCTGAAATAACTTTGAAACAGATGCTAATTGACACTACCTTCATTCTGGTGTTCACAAGTGAAACCAAACAAGCTTTCAAAGGTGCCAAAGGAAGACAGTCCATCCAAAGAACATTCAAATGTGCTTTGATTTGGTTTGTCAGATGCAACAGGTATTTATAACCTGCTAAGTTTTTTAGATGTAATTGAAAATTCACCCAATGAAACAAGTGTGTAAACTTTTCTAAGAGTTGACAGTCTGTGGACTTTGAATTTTTCAGATATCCTGGATATGCCTTCCCATATTGATTAGCATTGATTTGAGGGTGAACTACTGATCTGAACTTATTCACTGCAGGAGATTTTTGACTGAGAAATAGCAGTTGTTAGACTACTTTTTATTGGCACATTCATATATAAACTAATTGTAAGTGGTAAAGTGTCAACTGACCTCTACATCTGGTTTCTTTCTTTCCCTTCTGAATAAATTGAAATTTGATGTTCAAAATTAAACCACTTTTTAATATGTAATGACACCAACTATTTTAAACAGTATTTTTGTAATAACTGAGTAAATTTTAGTCATTTCAACAGGAATTTTGGTAATAATAAAATGAACCATTCCATATATCCTGTTTATTAATGTTTTTAAATGTTGTACTCTATAATTTCATGTGTTATCTACAAGATTATAACTGAATAAACATTTCTTAGAAAAATCAATGACTTCAATATAACAGAGACAACTATACAGACTCTGCCCGTTACACATGGTCATGATGCACACCAACAAGATAAAAACTGAACCTACAGCCTGTGGGAATGAGACTACTACCAGTTCCCAGTCCAGTTCTGTTTCTAATAGACTACATTTTCATGGAGTTTTCTTTAGTACGGCAATTAACATTACGAGTGAGTCAATTCCATGATGATCAAACGCCTAAAGAAATTTTAAAAAATAAACTAAAGCCCTGCAGGAGAAGCTCTGCAGCTTTCCACACCACATGATGCTTTTCACTTCAAAACTACTAAGTAAATTACTGAGCAAAAGTTATTGTGAATAAAACAGGCTGCACTGTGTTAAGTAATTATTTCTCAAGTGTGAAACGGGTAGGAAGTATCTCATCTTAAAGTAGGGCCATGATGCATGTTACCTCGCTCGTATAAAGTGAACAGTCTCTTTTTTTTTTAATCTTGCAGGAGCAAGTACAGGAATGAAAACTTTATTTTTCTAATATTCTTTTATGTGGGAGAGAAGTGTAAAGACTCAACCTGTGAAACTATGCTGTGCATTATTTGTACATCACTTCTGCTTCTGGAAGAATTATGGAATCATAGAATGGTAGAGGTTGGAAGGGATCATCTAGTTCAACACCCCTGCAGAAGCAGGTCCCACCTAGATCAGGTCACACAGGAACGTGTCCAGGCGGGTCTTGAAGACCTCCAAGGAAGGAGACTACACAATCCCTCTGGGCAGCCTGTTCCACTGCTCCATCACCCTCACAATAAAATAGTTTTTTTCTTATATTTAAATTGAACTTGTTGTGTTCTAGCTTCATCCCATTATCCTGACTCATCTCATTATCCTAACTGTTATTAAAAGTTGCAGAGACTGAGGAGAAGAAAGAGGAGAACCACACAGGAATCAAAAAGAGCCTTCTCCAAGACAAACAATCTTCTAGAGCTTTGTGAAACGATCAATAAATTGTAAATATAATTGACTACTGCTCCCCATTTGACAGAATCACAAAATCTCAAGTGCTCGAAGGGCCCTTGAAAGATCATCCAGTCCAATTTCCCCACCAGAGCAGCACCACCTAGAGTAGGTCATATAGGAACTCGTCCAGCTGGACTGGAACATCTCCAGAGAAAGATACTCCACAGCCCATCTGGGCAGCCCCTTCCAGTGCTCCTTCACCTCAATAGGCAAGAAGTATTTCTTTGTATGTCTTTGGAAGCTCTTCTGTTCCATCTTGTACCCTTTGCCCCTTGTCCTATCATTGGCCATCACTGAGAATAGCCTGGCTCCAGCCTCCTGACACTCATCCTTTATGTATTTGCAAACATTAATGAGGACATCCCTCAGTCTCTTCTCAGAGGAAGATTCCCCTTCTTCATTTAAGGAATGCATGATGGAGACATCATCTTCTCTGTTAAAGGCGAGTATTTCTGGGCATATTAAGGAATGCACACCAGTTCAGAATTAATTTGTAAATACTGCAGAATATAGCTTTCCATAAAGTAAATCTTGCTACTATGTCATGCTGCACACCTATTCTGTACCCCAGTCTTGAAACCAGTGGTAAAATAAAGTTTAATAGAAGAGTTATGATCTCAGTATGTGTTACAAAAATACCCTTATGATTGCTTCTGAGAGAACAGAGGGGATTCTTGCAATTAATTACTACCTAGATGCATAACAGCAGGCTGCTTCAACAAGGGTTATTTTTAATTCTTCCTTTTTTTGTTGTTGTTGACAACTGTTAGTAGAAGTTGCAGAGACTGAGGAGAAGAAAGAGGAGAACCACACAGGAATCAAAAAGAGCCTTCTCCAAGACAAACAATAACACAAATTGGTAGTAATTAATATTGTATAGCAGTTGGCTAAAATACTGCTGTCTCTTTAAAGAATAATTGCACATATATTAAAATATTTATGCAGAATACATGTGAAATTCAGTCCCAGATCAAAACCAATAGGTAGGAGAGATTAAAAAAGAGAGTAGTAGTTTGGGGTTAATGTCTGACAAGCACAAATAAGACAAAACATTTTTCCTTAATAATTCTTTTCAAGAACATGCAATACAGGCTTTTGTTTTGTATTAGTCATATATGTAAGAGATTCATTCCAAAAAGATCTGAAAGGGTTATTTTCTCAGATTGAATATCATACGGATATCTGAATCATACTTTGCAAAGGCATGACTTCAGAACACATACAGAGCCATTTAGTGACCCGCTCAGGAGAAAGAGCAAAAGTGTATCTACAAAGTGTAAACTCATTTTGGCCTCAGTCCTGAAACTATCTTTGAAGTTTGACCTTCAGAAGAGCTTCGCATAACACAGATGGGTTGACTAGGGTTGGCCACAGGAAAGCATTTAACAAGTCAGTGTTGCAAAGCACTCTGTAACGATGCAGAACAAGCCTCTAAATATATGAAGTGAGTTCTCTGCTGAAAAATCTGTATGTGAATAGCTGGTTTTCTGGGATCAAGAAGTGCAGAGTTTTGAAATTCTATTTTATTAATTAAAATTTTTAATAATTTAAGATTTAATCAATTTAATACTTTAATATCAATATTTTACATTACATTTAAATAGTTTAAAAAATGTATCATTTCAAGTACAGTTATTGTAAAGTGAGGTTAGTCTGTATTGAAATGTATGCAATGACTGTTGCCAAGTCATTTTGGAAGCTTCCCCATAATGTAGGGAAGAATAAAGCAGGAAGGTAGTTCTGACCATTGTGTTACATCTACTAATGGATGTATTCCTGACATGCATGGACAAGACAGGGAGCAGACAACCTCAAATCCATGATCACACCAGGTGAGGTAGCTATAAACATTTCTAGTGAGTTTGTTTTAGTAATATCACATGCCCATACAAAACAAAATTAATATTTCATAGACTTCTCCTTAGAGACTTCTCTTTCCTTAAAACAAAGCCTTAAATGCACAACTGTGCATAACTTTGCAGATATTTGTATATTCTAGGATGTGATTTAATTTCTTAGATAATGTTCTAAATCATGATAGGAATGTCTATTAGTCATCTAATAAAGCTAAAGAGTAGAAATGTTGAATAAAAGTGCTCTTTTTAGAAAGGAAAAGGAGATTAGCGGAATGACTTCCTATAGCAGCAATCATTCTGATCAGTGAATTCCAGAGCGAACAGTTGAAATAAACTTAGTAACTTAGTAAAATAAACCTAGTCTTAGTAAAATTCTCTACTTCTAATATAATTTTCCTTTCCAAAAACATATGGTTTTTTTTCATCAGAAACAAACCTCAGAAGAACAAGCTGTTGCCTCATAAACTTATTTTCAATATTCCATGTAACTTCAATGTGATCAAGACAAAAAGAAATCTGGATGATGCATATCTATGCATTTGTGTGAGTGTCTGTGTGCTATTATCACTCAAATCTTCCTGGCCCATATGCAATCGAAATTAAACAAAATTCAAAATAGCCACGATGTCTTGACTGACATTGAATATTTTCAGTTCTAAGAAGAGCAATCCTCTTTGTTAGGTGTTATGTTAAAGATCTTGTTTCAAATGCTACTTCTTTTTTTTTTTAATGCCAAAATGCGTTCAAATTGCAGAACTACACACTTGCAAATAAAATACTACTATTATCGCTGCCTGCTCAGCTAGAATATCCCCTGTTTTCATCCACACGTTATTGTACAGTCCTCAATTATATGATCACATCTTAATTTTTCCACAGGAACTCTGCAAATGTGCACAGGACAGATGAGTCTCATTTTTTGCTCAGTTGTTTATACAGCTAAAATATGTTGTTTGCAAAATCCACATAGATTAATATAGTAGTCTAAAAATGTTACTGGATATTTCCACAGGTTCTTAGGAAACCAAATCCACAATTTAATTGCAAGAAAACATAGTATTTAATATTGTAGGCATAGCAGTACAGAACAACTTTTTCCTTTGAAATACCAGATTAAATGCTTTTGTAACCAAAATGGTTATAGAGTTGGCATTAGTATGGGACTTACAAAGTAATGCAAAGTGTCACGGTAATCTTTAGTTATCACTTTTGCTCAGACCTGTTTGTACTATATCACAGAATCACAGAATGGTAGGAGTTGGAAGGGACCTTTAGAGAACACCTAGTCTAAGCCCTTTGCTAAAAACAGATCCACTTAGATCAAGTCACACATGAACATGTCCAGACAGGTTTTCCTTCCACATCCTCCCTGGGCAGCCTGTGCCAGGGCTCCATCACCTCAACAGTGAAATAGTTTTTCCTTATGTTTAAATGGAACTTTTTGTGTTCCAGCTTCATCCCATCACCCTTTGTCCTATCACTTCATACAACAGTAAAAAAGCGATGCCCCAACCTCCTGGCATCTACCGTCTAGATATCTGTAAATATTAATGAGATCCCCCCTCAGTCTCCTTCAGACTAAACAGCCCCAGCTCCTGCAGCTTTTCCTCAGAAGGAAGATGCTCCAGTCCCCTGATCATCTTGGTACCAGTTCCCTGTCCCTCTTGAGCTGAGGAGCCCAGAACTGGACACAGGACTCCAGATGAGGCCTCACCAGGGCAGAGCACAGGGGAAGCAGAATCTCCCTTGACCTACTGACCACATTCTTCTTGATGCATCCCAGGATGCCATTGGCCTTCTTGGCTAAGAGGAAGAAAACCCAACAAAATAGCTCCCCAGGAGTGATGGAGAGGGATTTGTGCTGGAATGATACTGGAAAGAATGGTATTAGGAAATAATTTACAAGTAATGAAATTATGAAATTAACTCTCTATTTAAAAGTCATGGAATAGTTACATTAATTGACTATTAAGTATCTGCAGAGAAATGTTGTAGAATAGCAAAAACTGCTCTGGAAAAATATTTTCTTCTAAATGCACAATATCACAAAAGTTTTCGGCTTGGTACCCTCATGACCTGGGATTTAAACTGACTTTTGAATTATATTGACTTAAATAGTTTTGCTATCACTTCTCATTTTTTTTTTTTTTCTTATAAGAAAAGAGAAACATCATTCTTACTGGTTATTTTTGTAAACTTTGATTCTATTGTGTTAAATGTGATCATGTTTCTTCCCTTTGGAAATTAATCCTAATAACCCAACTGGATTTATATCAGCCTATTATGTAGCATGTTCATGAATACGGACCGATTTTCAGTTTCTTAGTCTAGAAGCCATGATCAGAGCTAATCTCCTGTGCCTGACAATAAGTTTATGATACCGAGTTGAAAAGTTCACTGACTTCAAAGGTCATTGAATGAGATCACAAACTATTTTATACACCACAGATATTAGTATAAAAACATGGTAGCAAGAATAACAAATATTCTTATTACTTTTTGTGTTGCTCTACATTATTTATAGGCTTTATTGTTCGCCAGATTACCTGCTCAAAAAATACAGAAAGTCAGAGCAAATAGAGATTTTTTTTTTTTCCCCACACACAATACTTTAGGAATTTCGAAGTTCAAATTTTGAGGTTGGATGCCCCATAGAATGGTAAGGGTTGGAAGGGACCTTTAGAGATCATCTAGTCCAATCCCCCTGCAGAAGCAGGTTCACCTAGATCAGGTGGCATAGGAACACGTTGAGGCAGGTCTTGAAGACCTCCAAGGAAGGAGACTCCACAACCTCTCTGAGCAGCCTGTTCCAGTGCTCCGTCACCTTCACAGTAAAATAGCCTTTTCAGGTTGGATGGGGCTTTGAACATCTGATCTAGTGAAAGATGTCCCTGCCCTCAGCAGAGAAATTGGACCAGATGATTCTTAATGGTCTCTTCTGACCCAAACTATTCCATAAGGCGCTGGGACTCTGGTATTTATTTTTTATTTAGTATTTCTTTTTCCCAATCAGAGAAATTGAAATTTATCAAATTATGCCCTCTGTATTACCAGTATTAGAAATAATCCACTAGTCTAAGGAACAAAAATTTTATTTATGAATATGTCCCAAGTTCCTTTTCTTCATTCTCCTATACTATAAGAAGTCTCTGTGTAGTAGTTGTGAGAGCCTGCTTGTGCTCTCACTGGAAAATGACGTGCACCAGTGGTAGGATCAACTGGGTAATTCAGTGAATTTGAAGGAGAACTTGGGTACATATTTTATCTGTCACCAGTAAACAAGAAGCATGTCTCCACCTAAATTGTAAATAATAAGGACATCCACTTTGTGATTTCCTGTGCAGATACACACCATAAAAAAATAATTAACTTTGACAGTACTGCACTTTATTTCATTGAACACTGTAAAATCAGTATTCAGATACAATAATCTTTTAAAACAAAACACGGAAAATGAACAGACCTGTTTGCTGCTTCACAAACAGAGGGTGAAACACTGTTTTCAAAACATGACCTGCAAATGTTTATTTAAAAAAGATAATAACCTAAACATTCTTCCTATCCTAATCTTTTTTCTAAATGTCAACTAGTATAGCATCAGAGAGCAAACACATAGGTAAATGATGCTTTAACCAGTTTACTGTAATAAACAATGTTCTATGACCATGACAGAGTATCTGTGAAGTATTTTCCGTTTGATCCACTTGTAGGACTTCCATTGACCTAGAAAAGCAGAGGAAGGGGAATAAACTCCTCTACTGGTTTCTAGAACACTCATTATAAATATAGTAGGAAAATTGTAATGAATTTTGATAGTTAATATCCTTCCAAAAATGTCTCCTGAGCACCTTTGTGGAGTGACTCCCTTTTTTTACATCCCTTGCAAATAGCATTAGCATATTGTACTGGAAACAATACAGATATGATCCCTAGACATTATATGGCAGACTAACAACTTTAAAATCATAATATAGATAATGAAAACAGAACAATCTGCTTGAAATACAAAACCTTTTAAAAACATAAATACTTTTTTTAGCATTATGCTTATTTGCCTTTTGTTTTTATGTCTTTAGGAAATATGTTTCAGGTATTTCTATGGGTGCCCATTGGCTAGAAGTTTGCTTTATTAAAACAAAATTAAGAACATTTTGCATGAAACAAAGATATGGAAATTTAGGGAAAACTGTTTGGAGATACAAGAGCAGAAGAGTTAGTTACAGTAACTAAAAAACATAAATAATATTTGCAATCTTAATTATCCTCCTACTCCCATATCATCAAACCCCTTCCACGTTCTAGGGCAGTAACCACCTACTCCCTCTAAATCATGTCAGTGAAGCCTGCAAATGCTATCTAACATTTATTTTCTGTTACACAAACACATGCAAATTCCTACCCATATGTATGAGAACATAGACACACCTCCAGAATAAAACTGAAATACCTCCATCAAGGTCAAGATCCTTAGACTTTTGGCTCCTATCCCAAAGAGTATAATTGAGATGTGCATTACAACGAGTGGGAAAAGGCAGGGGGAAGAAAGATTAGTAAAAATGGTATTGTCAGAGGAGCTAGTTAAAGGCATGGAAGTGGATGGTTTAGTCACTTGCCTCCTGAGCTCTTAGACTCTTTCGTCTCTTTGTCTTATCTCCATCAAAATTATCAGTCAAGGTTTGCTCCTGTTAGTGGCATTTCTATTGTTTATTGTCTAATTACTTTCCATAGAAACATCTCAAATTGACCACTTAGCTAGTGGTAAGAGTGATCTGTTTTAGAACAGAATCAAAATTAACTTTGTGGTCCTTTTCATAAGCTCATTTCTCCCTTTCCATACACCCACTAAATAAGTTGGGTTTTGTCTGTTGGACGCTCAAAACTGAGTTGCAGAACACCTACATATGCTCAAGGATTTGCTTCAGTTCCACAACACTCTAGTTGTCTTCCTGAGTCAGGAAGCTATCACGGTTCAGTATGTTTTCTTATGCCTCCTCACTCATCTAAGTCATTCTCTTTCACCCATGAAATAGTTTCTGGACCTGACGCCTGCAAATACCTGAAGCTACTCTGCTGAAAATGCAATCCCTCAAAATATCTCTGTCAAAACTAACCTCTGCCTTGTTGATTCTGTTGCTTTACTTCAGTGCTGCCCCGAATGTTTGATCCAATTGTCTATTCAGCTTTCAATCTCTCCGGACATACAGGATAAAGAAAATGACTTATTTTGAACAGTGGGGTTAAATGTTATCAATGACTAGTATGACTGCCCTCACAGATTGACAGGAGTATCAGTTAAATCTGTGATGGAAGAAAAAAAAATGGACAGGGATGTTTCACAAGCACATGAAAAGAATTTTTTTTAAGGTGTAATTCCGTATTTTTTTTCAGTGATTTAGTTCAGTGATTAATATTGCAGCTATTTGTATTTGTGTAAACACAATAAAAAGAATTAAAACACAAAATGTTGTAAACTAGCCAAAATAATAGCATCAGCCATCTCTGAAATCATTATTGGACTTGAGAAAGAAAATTTAATATAAGATTTTCCTGGAAATATCCCACACACTTTTTAAAGACATCTGTTCAAAGCAGAAATGGAGGGTAAAACCAAAAAAACCTGTGTCTTGCTTGTTGCATCTGTAGATGATTCAGTTGAGAGCAATTTCTTTGGGGTATTATGTGACCTTTTCCGCTTGTCTGAATTTCTCCTGGGCTCAGAGGCACTCACAGAGAAGCCCTGAATCAGCTCTGTGAGGAGCAGAAACGGACATTTAGCTTGGCTTTCTGTGTCTACAGACATGGACCCGTATTTAACTCATTTGTCCCACTTAAATCAAGTGCTTGTTATAAAGGGACATCTCCCACCACCCACAAGAACCCGATGCTGTGAACAAATCTCGTTTCTATGCTGATATAAGGATAACATATTGCACTGATCAAAACTGGATTAAACACTGCCAAATTTACAAACAGAGGCAAGAATTAAATTGAAATGTCATTTTAAATTTCCACTATTAGACTTCCTCACTATTGCTACTGTCTTCCCCCTCCACCCCCCATTCCAAAACTACTGAGTATCTTTATGTTCACAGATTTTAATTGCACACTGAACTATCTCAAATTATTAGGCAACATACCAAGGTAGCAGAAAATTAGCATTATACTGTTTTCTCCATATGCTAAGTAGGTCAAATTGTATCGTCCACATGCTATATTCCTCAATGGTGTGAGTAAACCCAATGAACGTGGTCTTTGTATCTATAAGAGACCACAGAATTGCTCCTCTAGATCTGCACCTCTTCATAGATCAGTTGAATTTGACCCATTTTTCTCCTAAGATCACAAACACTAGATCACTAGACATGTATATTCATCTACCTTTTGTCTCCAAAATTAAACTGCTCCTACCAGTCCTCTCAAATTCTTGAAACTTTCTCACAATAGCAGTATCTGTAAATTTAGGCGTTTTCCTGCCTTTGTCCAATACTGTATTTCTCCATATCAATAACTTTCTGCTTTAAATCCTTGAGAATCAATTATGTCCCTATTTTCTCTCTGCACTCGTTACTCACTATCTCAGCCTCACAAATTCACAGCCCCTACTTTCCTGCTTTTCAAAGCAGCTCTAATTTCTGACTCTCCATTTACAAGCAATGTTTTAACCCGACTCCTCATAAACAGCCAAGGAATCTTGACCAGCTTGGGCTTATTCACAGAATCACAGAATCTCAGAAACGTAAGGATTGGAAGGAACCTCGAAAGATCATCTAGTCTAACTCCCCTGGGTTTTGGCCATACGAGTGTCTGAGATTGTCCATTTACAAGTGTTTTGTCCAGATCCAGCTCTGAGATTTAATTATGGGCAGAAATAGGAGGGTCTCTGGGGTTGCCAATTTGGATACAAAAATATTAGAAACAGAAAAGGGAGCTTAGAGGAAGTAGTGAGGGGGAATATGTAATCCATAAGAGAATAAGTTCATGACAAAAATACACACTCATCTGTAAGACAAGATGTTCTTTCGGAGTCAGCGGTGGCAGAACTCCTCTCACCTAAGCTTTCCCCATTTCTGTGACACAGGTAGCACAGGTAGGTCCAAGTTAAAAATACATGGTGCAGAGATTTCCTCCTTTATCTGTAATCCATGACAGTGAGTGAGTACAAGAAATGACGCATTTGAAAATATTCAACTGCCATCCAGGAGCTGGTCTAACAGCCTTTCCTAGGCCAGTCAAGCAAGACATGCTGCCATGAGACACACTCTGCATTACCTGTTTCTAGGGATATGCAAATCCCAGAGGCATTGAGATTGCCTTTGGTATGTGCTTTTGGGATTGCTTCTGCAAATGCTTCTGCATACCAAATGCTTGGTCTGAAATAAACCAAAACCACCTCAAACTATTTAGTTTGGAGGAGACTGAGGGGGATCTTATTAATATTTACAAACACCTAAATGGTGGGTGTCAGGAGGTTGGGGCAGCACTTTTTTTGATGGTATCTAGCAACAGGACAAAGGGTAATGGGATGAAGCTGGAATGCCCAAAAAAATACATTTAAACACATGAAAAAACTATTTCACTGTGAGGGTGAGGAAGTCCTGGCCCAGGCTGCCCAGGGAGGTTGTGGAAGCTCCTTCCTTGGAGGTCTTCAAGACCCATCTGGACATATTCCTATGTGACCTAATCTAGGTGGATCTGCTTCTTCAGGGGATTTGGACCAGATGATCTCTAAAGGTCCCTTCCAACCTCTATGATTCTATGAACCTATGAAACCTTTGTGGCCATTGGCTTGTGAATGTCTCCCGTTGTCAACCCCCTAAAACAAAGTACTGGGATTGGCTCAAGCCCTAAAGGAAGGAGTAGCAGCAGGATTAAATGAGAAGAAAATCATAATTATTAATAGAGATGATAGACTTTACCACATTGGGAAAAATATCCCTGTAGCATTTAATAAGAGACATGAGATTTGAAGCTGCACATACTACAGAGAGCATTTAAAAGCTGCAATATGATTCAGCAAAATATTCTATAGAGATTTTAAGCCTCTGATGTCAAGAGGATTTAGCAGAATATCTCTGAGTCCACCTGCTGCCAACCCTTTACAGACCCCGTGCTGGAAATGTATGCCTAGAAGACAGCATGACTTCTCTGATTTACCAAGGGCTGACGAAATGGGGCGTGTAAGTGTCTAGGTGTTGGGACAGTCAGCGAAACAGCCCATGTGTGACAGTCAACCTCTTCTGAGAGGCAGGTTACAACACAACAAAAACTGAGATGAAAATAAAAGAATGAGAAATACAAAGAAATAAGCCAGGTCTGGACAAGCTGTTCTTTCTTCTTTACATGCCTCATTAAGGTATTACGACCTCGTAGACATGAAAACCAAATCGCTATGTGGGGATGAGCTGAGCAAGATGCGTTTTATGCAACGAGGTACAGAAGAAAAGGGTTGGATGCCCAGGGTGTCGGTTTATGACTTGTGAAACACAAAATCTGTGCTTCAGCCTAGGATTCCCGTGTGGTGTTTGTTAAGTTACTTTCATCTCTGTCCACCTTCTCTATCTTTTTATAAGCAGGAATATTTCACATGGGTATTTTGAAGATAAATGACATAAAGAAAAATATTGGAAGTGCAAAAATACTATTGTAATGGAAGCTACAGATCTATTTGTGATAGCTAGCAGTATGTAGAGTATTGGACAGGTGTCAAATAAATTGAAAGTAACAATATAATAGATTATTCCACATGAGCCACAGTTTCACGGAAATGCTGTTTAGGTAACAAAAAATCATATCAGCTTGTCATTTATTGTGTGTGAAGGGGCTTGTAAATAACCATCCTAATTAACAAACAAAACTCTTTTAGTATATTCCTATGAAAATAATACTACTGAAAAAAAAAACAACCCAGAAGCTTTATTTTAACTCGGATAACCAAAGAAGTAAATTAGTTTCCTACTTGAATATATTCTGCATACATGATGGTTATCGACTAATTGGAATGATATTGAGGTGATACAATTTAAAGCAGGCATATATACATGCATCTTTGTGGCTATAATATATTCCAGGACTTCACTGAAATAGTTAATGCCTTTGACATTCCTGAGGGGCATAGCTATATGGATCCATGAATCTTTATATATAATGCAGATAATCAGTAATTCAAATGTTATGTCAACCTCATAGAGACAGGATATATGAATGTAGTACAGAAATTGTGCAGCTAGACATGAGGAGATGTATCTATCTCCATAGTAGAACACCAAAAATATTTCTTTTACTATCTTATTTCATATTCAAATAAAAGTTAAGAAAATACATAATTCATTCACAAAATGATTTTTGCATTGCAGTGAACACTCAGCATCGAGCTCTAGAAGATAGCCTGCTATACCACTGAAGTGGTGAAGCTGGAGGCTGCAGTTGTGTAAGCATCCATGAGATGAGAACAAATAGGAAGAATATTCCTTTCTTGGTAATCCTTGAAGGTTTCTCTATTTAAATTACAGAGTTTATTCATACTAGACAGACTTTTTGGGCAGGCGTAGGAATGAAGTATGTCTTACATCGCTTATGAATGTTACCTAAACACTCTTTTCTTTACAGGATTCTAAAGTTCAGCTCTACACTGTGGAGGAGAATCATAGAATGGTAAGGTTAGAAGGGATGATGTAGTCCAACCCTCCTGCAGAAGCAGGTCGCATAGGAACATGTCCAGGAGTGTCTTGAAGATCTCCAAGGAAGGAGACTCCACAACCCCTCTGGGCAGCCTGTTCTACTGCTCCGTCACCCTCACAGTAAAATTTCCCAAGTTCTTTCTGTGTCCTGCTTGTGAGCCTTAGATAGTAACTAAGCACAATTAGGTAACTTCAATTCAGGCAAAAACTGAGAGGAAAAAAGGAAACCTTGGTGTAGGTGAGTTCCTCTTCCATCATCACTGTTAGATGTAGACATGTTCCTCTTTTACACAGTTTCACTAATATAATTATCCATGCTATATAATGAGCTTGCTATCTAAAAGCAATTCTTTGTCTCACTTAGAAATGACATAGAAAGGTCTTTTCTGGGTCCATCAATGTTTCACATTGTCATTAATGACCTAGGTGATAGAACACGGAATACACTTATTAAATTTAGAGGTGACACCAAGCTGAGCAGCACTGAAAGTACTCTGGAGAGTAGAATAAAAATTCAAAATGATTCTGACAAATTGCACTTATGTCCTCAAAAAGGAAGAAAAAAATAAAAGAAGAAGAGATGCTATCCAACAGGGTCATATGCAAGATGTTCACTCAGTCAGGAATAACCAGCTATAAAATGCAGAATGAGTAGTAGCTATGTGGAAAATCTGCAGAAAAGGTTCCAGGGGCTTTTGTGCATCACAAACTGAATATGAGTCATCAGTGTCACCCAGCTGCAGGAAAGGCAAGCACTGTTCTTAGGCAGAAAACCCAAGGTGTCTGCTCAAATCCCATGGGATTCTTTTGTTACTATGCATCAATAAAATGTGGACCATTTAAAACAGATCCAAAAATGACCAAAAGCAGTTATGAAAGATCACCAACAGTAAAATCTTGGACAGACAGGGGTTATTAAATGCTTAGAATTTAAGAAGTAAAGCACTGGAACATATTTCCTTGAGAAGTCTTTGGTTCTGGAATTTACAGGAAGAGTCAGTGCTGATATCAGGAATGACAAAACTAAAACTGCCTTACAGCAAAGGATTGACCAAGTGATTTCTTAAATCCATTGCACTTCTTTTAACTAAGAATTTTTATGTCCAAATGACTTGCCCAGTTATAAACAAAAGAAAGAATCCCATGCATCAGAGAAGCATAGCTTTTAAGCCGTTATTTATAATGGTTTGTACTTCTTTAAGTAATGGTTTGTACTTCTTTAAGTACATTGAGTTAGATAGGAACCTCTAAGGATTAGTTTGTCAGAAGATGTCTCCAAAATACTCAAGAAGATCTTTAGAAGATCAGAACGTGTGCTCTTAAATTTTATCTATTCTCCATATTCTAGAAAACCTGAACTCTAATTTTAGATTGATAGTAAGAAGACTTTTAAAATATAAATATAAAATAAGCACTTAAAATATGTTCCAATATTGTATTGGATCACTATTAGTTAGGGCAGAAACCAACCTGAGACAGTTCATGTTTGGACAGTTATGATTGGAAAAGACCTTTAATATCACCAAGTTCATATGAAGGTGTTTTGGTGTGTTTTTTTTCCCTACTATTTGAAATGCTGTTTCAGTCTCACTGAAACTGACCTGTACACAGAATTTACCCAGTTAGCCTTGCCATGATAGTGTCCACAACGGTATTCTCAAAAGTCCAATAGAGAATTGCAAGACAGTAGATATAGTTTTACACTCTGCTGAAGTTGCTAATGTTGTCTATTCTGTTTTGTAGAGAAATATCTGGAAAACCTACTCTGGAATGAAAAGATTAAGGAGTGTAGTGTATGGTACATGGCAAAAAGAGAAGATTTTTTTATCAGTTCCTGCAGTTGTTGGGCTAGAAATAAACCGTGGAAATGGTCATAGGGAAAAAATCACTGCATATAAAAATAATTATTTATATTTAATATTGGGCTACAGACAGAGCAGTTAAAGTGCAATATCCATCGTATCATTCACCATTTGATTCACATTTTAATGGCACCTATTAGGTAATGTTACATTTGAAATCTCTGAACACAGCACTCAGGGAAAATCCAGTCAGCAAGAAAAAACAAGATGAGAATGTGAATGTGCCTGTGAGCTATCCAAGTAACATGATGGAAGACTTTGTCCTTGACAAGCACAAATAAAAGCCAAATACATGTCGCCTATTATCCATTACCAATTTCTTTTTAATATCAAATACCAGTGAATTTCAACAGATCCTTCAATCTGTAAAAATAGTGAAAGAGAACAAATGTTTCTATTTTTGTAAACTTCACATAATCATTTTTAAGAACCAGACCAGTAACAGAAAAACAGCAATTTGGTTCAGGGATCACAAATCCAAAGTCTTTGCTAAGCCAATATTTTATCTTACCACCAACATGAGCAGGTTTTCCAAACCAGAAAGAATGCCAGGTGGTTTTACTTAATTGAGGAACCATATGTTTTAGAAATACATGTCCATTGAGTAGAACTAACATTTTAAGGAAGATTTTTTTTTTTAAAAGCAAAGGGCACAGGTTGCTCAGAGAGGTGGTAGATGCCCTGCCATTGGAAATCTTCAAGATCAGGTTGGATGGGTCTCTGAGTAAACTCATCTAGTTGAAAATGTCCCTGCTTCCTGCAGGAGGTTGGACTAGATGCCTTTTAAAGGTTCCTTCTGACTCAAACCATTCTATGATACGCAATGATAAGCAAGGCTGGTCTTGACTGCATTACCATGAGCAAGGACTTACAAGAGGAAATGATACTTCCACACTACCCCTATCATAAATACTGTGTTCACATCAAGAACGCAGCTGTGGGATTTGAATGGCTTTTACTAGCAGGAACACCACAGAAGTTAGCTTGATGCCTTGTACTCCATATTTTAATCTGACTAGATGATCTTTAGAGACCCCTTCCAACCCTTACCATTCTGTGATTTTGTGAAATAACTATCAAACATCTGCACACGATGCATAAGATGCACAAGATCTTTAGGATACATTTCTAAACCACATCCTCACTGACATGTGTGGCAATGCAATGGCTTTTGAGCAGAGAAAAATATATGGTCTTACAGTTTGGGTGCTAGGGAAGATCTTCAAATGTATGCTCTGAATTTACTAATAGGAGCACAAGGTCTTTTCAATACTGGAATAGAATTTTTGATGAAGTGCCTGGTGGCGAATTTGAAATAGTAGCCTGGGGGCCCCAATGACACATAATTCTTTCCAGTAGCTAGAACAAATCTAGCTCTACATCCATTCCTCTAAAGTCATTATTGACCCGAGGGAAAATGCTAGCCTTAAGCAAGTTTTAATAAAGACTCTGGTGGAGTAGTTTCTATAGCACTAAATGCGATAATGAGAAACAAGCCACTTAGCTGCAATAGACCCAGGACCTGTATATAACCTGAAAGTCAGTTTTCTGAGGTTCTTGGGATTCTTTCCAGAGATGAAACTGGCATCCAAAAGAGATTTAATTACCTTGCTCACTAATTTGTTACATAAAAATCAGCCAGGCTTAAATGGACCAATATTCTGCTTGTCCTATATGAGCATAATTTACTTTAATACTGCTTCTGTGAAGTAAAAATGTCCACAGAATAATCAAGTCTGGGTTGAAAATCAAAGTTTTTACTAAACCAATAAAAGTGTTAACATCTAAATCTGGCTTTAAACACTGCTCTGTTTTAGAACTTTGTGCATCTTACTTTAAACAATAAATATTTGTATCTGTCTGTGACCATAAGTTGTAGCATCACATAGCATCACTGATGCTACAGACTGTGGGAGTTTGAAGGTTCCTCATGAAATTACTGAAAACTCTATGGATGAAGCAGGTAAACAACAACAACAACAAACCTGCTAAGTAGCATGTGTTATTCTGAAATTATGGCTGTATTTATTTTTAAAAACTAAAAGTAAAAATCAACTGCACCTCACTGTGTCCCTTTTTAAGCATCAACAGCAAAATGAACCCTTGCTAGACACACTGGAAGTGATTTGAAAATTAAACCACAGCCATGATACAGAGAGATAAAGGATCCTTTGTGCAAATGTTATGATCATTAGTCTCCATCCCAAGCAGAGAAAGCACAATCTTTTGTGCCTGTTGTTGGTGTCTGGCATTCATTTACAGAGAGATGCTCTGTTTTACTTCTTCAGATTCTACAGACACGTATTTAAGTTGTGGAAGTCATCAGCAGAAAACAGAGAAATGGGTGTCTCTGCCTTGATGTTTTGATAATACAATTGATTGGACAGAATAAAAAGCAAAAACAAGATAGGCTGAAGAGAGCACGAGGAGGAATCACAGAATACTCTCACGTGTAATACAAGGCAGGAAACCTCTGGTCTTACTCTCACTATCACTCAAAACAAGCTACATCTAGGTTATCAAATCCACAAAGAAATACCATTTTCAATTTTTAAAAAGACTGATCAAGTGCTTATAGTGCATACCAAAACCAAATACTTTAAAAGTAAAGGACAGGGAGGTATTGACCATAAGCTTTACAGTCAAACCATCAAGCTTAAAGCCAGTACTTGCAGTCAGCCCATTCATTTATTTCACATAAAAAGAAGTTTTGAGTACTAATCCTTTTTATGAAAACTCCTAAAATATTTTTAAACTTATGACAGGAATCTGTGTGTGCTTTATGATCCAGGAGGATTGGTGCTTACAGGTCTTTTTTGTGTGTGTGTGTGTGTCTTTTTGAGTTCCAATCAGATAATATATGGTGATTTCAGTAAAATAAAAATTGGATCACATTTCTGTGAAACTTGTAGCCATTTATATAGATGAGATTCGGGGTGGGGTGGAGGGGGGGCACAGAAAATATTTCTAGGTTGAATGGAGATTAAATGTCAAGAAGACTGGAGTTGCCATCTACTGGAGTGTGCTAAGAATGACAACTGCCATGCAGAAATCATAAACGGAATGCATTAGTCACACTAGAAGTCTAGGTACATCGTATATTGCTCCATAACTAAAAGGCATAAATATACAGGTAATTTCCAAAGGCAAGTTATTATTCTGTATTCTTAGCTTTCCAGACAGCAGGAAGATGCACGAGGAGCCTGTGTTAAAGCAACCTCATTTGCCTACATCTTTTATCCACATTCAGGAAAGGATTATTTTTATCACTTCTGATCAGAACACAGATAATTCCACTTTCCAGTTTCAAAATCACAAAACAACATCAGAATCTGAAAAAGGAGAGAATGGTAAATTCTTCAAATACAAGTATTTAATCACTGCTGCATTTTAAAATTACAAGATAATATAACAAAATATCTTCTGGTGATGAAACACTGACAAACAACAAAAACCTTCTTTGCGTTGCTTGTCATCAAAGGCAGTTACTCAATATTCACTGTGTCGTTCCAATAACATCTAATAAGTTCATATGAAAGAAAAAGAAAAGTATTACATTTGTAGAATGTCATTAAAGTGCTGTGAATGAAATGACACAAAATTAACAGGATGACGCCTACAGCCTGGAATTTCAGTGTATTTGTAGATGTGAGCACAACATGTCTCACCTGAAGAGACCAAATCCTAGTTAGAAATTATATACACGGACTGATATTTTTTATCAGTTTAACACATTCTTATCTTTAATGAAGATGTTTATTAGTCTCTTACTAAATGCAGAGTATGAAGTGACTGGATAGAAGTATTTGACATGTGAACTATGTTATTATTATTAATGGAGTTCATACATAAAAAGTTACTTCTCTGGAACACATCAGATTGAATAATTACTGGAATTAATCCCAAAAGGCTTTAGAAAATTTTTTGTCCAGTTTCCTGTCACATTTTTATCACATTTTTCTTTTGACTAGAGGGCAATTTTAATTGCAGTTTTAAGTAAAACAAGTACTGTAACCAATTCATCAAACATTATGAAAAATGTTGTCTTTATTAGTCCTTCAAAGTAGCTAATTCGCTTTTTAACCTCATCTCTGGGCAATACAGCAAAATCCAATTAATAAATAAACCGTTTTTGTCCTGCCTCTGAAACAAACAAAGCATATTGTCCCTACTTTTCACATATCAGGTTATATATAGAATATTCTATAACTGATATATTGGAATACTACTGCCGTTATTACTAAGATAAGCAGGGAACAGATGATAGCATTATTTGGTTTCTTGGATTTCTTAAATCGAATCACTACTTAATGGATACAACTGTGCCAACAAATCCAGAAAGTCAGAGAACATATCTCAAAAGACTCAGAGCTGAATGCATTTCGGGAAGTATCCCAAGGTCAGCATTACTCTGCAGCACTGCAGATGCATCCAACAAGCTCCATGGTCCAGCAGACTGAGGATCATGAAAAGGCAGCATGTATCAAAGGGCTGGCTTTTTATTTTGCTCTAAAGGCTTTTATAACTGCTGTCAATATGATTTTCTTTGAGTAGAAGGTAAAGAAGCAAATATCTCCCAACTTTGTCCCTCTGGCCCTAGGGATGCTTCTTCCTACTACATTTTCCATGTCTTCTAAAGCTCATGGCCTTCATGGCCCTGAAAAAAAAGCTATAAGTGACTTCTGACGTAAGGTCATGGTCCAAGCTCAGCTATCAAAACAGGCTGCAGAAAGACAATGTGACCAAATCTCAGTTGTACAGATTACACATCTGGGAACATTGTAAGTCACTGATTCTTGTCCTACAATTATTGCCTCAAACACTGGGTTGATTATCGTATTCATTAGCACATAGCAAACGATAGTCCATGCTGGGTATTATGTGGGGACATGGAAAGAGACAATTCCTGAAATTAAGAGTTGGAAGCATAAAAAAAATCCCTTTAGATGCAGGAAGAATATGGGCATAGAACAAGCAAAAAAAACCCCAAAACATACAAATAGAAGCAGCAGAAGAAGATCAGGATACATAGCACTGCTTCAAGGATTAAATTATTACCTTTCTTATTAAATGCCTATCTGCTCAGACACTGCTAGTTCTTTTTTTTTTTTTTAAGTACAGGAATGATGCCCATTTGCCATTCTGGCTCCCTGTCTGATCGCAGGTGACATATTTGGCAATCACTGCTGTAGCTTGCTTGGTCACCTTTTGTTGCCTGCCTGCTGATTTCCCCAATGGACCTCTGTGGAAGAACATAGATGGTGATGCCTGTTCAGATTCTAGGGGCTGATGATGCTGCTAATGGGGGAGATCTGCAAACAGCTTCCATCATCCTGAGGGCAGGTGGGAGAAGTGGAATCACTGGGTACAGAATGCTGTGGGACACGAACCCTCAGCCAGTAATTATAGACCACATCAGAGAAGTGTACTCACAGAGAAGTTTCAGTCCAGTGATCCCCTACATCTTTAGCATTGCTGTTTAGGAACATTACTGATGTAACAATGAAAAATGATTACTCTTCCACAGCCATGTATGCAGCATATGGCATCCACTTAAACACATAAACACCTTTTCATAGACAAAAAAATCTCAAAATAATGGGGAAAGAAACACAATATATCTTGAGCCACAGGCATTTCACGGATACTGACCTTTGATTTTGATTTAGAGGCTCTAACTAATAAAGCTTGGCTCTACACCAAATCTAAAGAAGAAAATCAAGCACACTCTTGTCAAATTATAATTAATTTGCACTACAAAAAAAAGAGCAGAAGTAAGCCAAGTGTTCTTTAAAACTGGTCTCTAGAATTCAAAACACACAGTAAAATGTCCTATTTCTTGAAAAACAAGCTGATCTTTTCCTGTCTGCTCAAGCTGATTACACATCTTTCCGCTCATTAAAATTATGAATTGAGTCCTAAGAAACAATAAGCCCTTCATTTTACACTAATATTAAAGATTCAGAATTACAGCGGTAGGAGAGAAAATATGACCCTGAAACATATCTGAAGCAAACTCTATGGCCTTGTTTTTATTTGCCCCCAAAATCTGCTGTTTAAAAGCATATATCATGAGAGCATTGAGGGAAACTTAAATTCATATTATTGCATGTGTGTTGAGAATGTGGCTTGCATACTCATTCTGTAGCTCTGCAGGTTAACTGAGGATCTTTGGTATGTTATTAGAATTCTCTAGACCTTTACATGCATTTATTGAGAGTAAACAAGCGACACAAAGTTTTGATTACGTTCTATGTCTTTTCCTTATAAGAACATACAAAGTCTTTAGCACGGAGACATAAATACATTGAAGTAAAACTGAATAAGAGCGAGGAAGGCACATGTCAAAGACTGCCATTGGATCTCACAAAATTAAATCAGCTGTTGAACAAAGCTGTTTTTCTAAGATTAAACATACACCACACACAAACCACCTCCACTATATGAAACTGTTCAGTATTGCCTCAGTATTTTTAAAGAAAAAAAGGTCAGGTTATTGCCTATTTATTTTTTTTTTAGAAGGCATGATTATCTTTTGCTATGCCTTTAAATATGTCCTCCTCAGACTCCTGACCCGTGATTATTGCTCTTAGACATTACATCAGTTGCAAATAGTACGTAATGAAGCCATAAATATTTCAGGTAGTCAACAAACCGTCTCCTTTAAGTTTGCAAAAATCACAATGACTTCAATCTGAAATGTGAGCATTCAATGTGGTATCTGCATTATTACTTCCATGAGCTAATGACTCAGATTTCCTCTGCCTTCCCAATAAGATGGAATAGACAACCAACCAGGGTTTCTAAAATTTCAGCCAGCGTTCTCCCTTCAGATTATGGATGTCATCAGAAGGATGGAAACATAAAAATCCTGCCTTTTTCTTCTGTCAAAATATACCAAGAAGCCCATATAAGTGAGAATAATAAAGTCTGTCAAAGATCTGATTGCCTGTTTGCTATAGGCCATTCTGCTACAGTTCAACATCTGTTTCCATGACTACATAATCTATTGTATTATTGTATTCTTATTGTGTTATAATCTATTGTATTATTTCCTGGTAACATTAGCCCAAAGTATTTTCCTGTAAAAACTCCCTTTGGAGCCAATTGAAATGGTACCCTCTGTGACAGAAGAGAATTCAACAAAAGGCTTTATTCTTTTTCAGAATACTAGTTTGGCAACAACTTTACCACCACCCTATATTTCTTGCAATAGCACACCTACAAAGGCCAGCATAAGGTTTATTATCTTCTTCTGATTGAACTTTAAAATGCATTTGGGAAGAAGCAAAAGAAATGGATTAAGAACAACTGGTTGTTTAATACAGAGAAGAACAGATTTTCTGCTCTGGGAAAATTTTCCAAGAGCAGTTCATCCATTTGTAAAAAAGACTTTCTAGGAGACTGCCAATAACAGCTTTCAACTTGTTCATCCTAGCTTTTAATAATTGATTTAATAAATTCTGCTCAATTCTCTCTACTTAAATGTCTGAAAGTCTGAAAAGTGTTTACTGCCATTAAAGTTATGCCATTGATAAAAAGAGTGAACTGGTTTGCATCAAGAGGGCTATCCCAGAATAACACAAAACGACTTCTGTACAGCAGGAGTTTGTCTGCATCTCCAGGTGAGACTTAACAGCTTTCTGAGCAACAAAAGTTGCCAGTAAATCATAGACATATGATGGGTTTGGAGAGTTAACCAATTTGGCTAGAGATGTTTCACAGTCCTAACCAGCTCTGCTATTCTGACTCTTTGAGATGTATACATGGTTGCACTATCAATCAACCTTTCACAGGCTTGAAGAATTTGAGTACATACACTACAATACTCAGTCAGTCAACCAACCAACCAACCAACCAACCAACCAACCAACCAACCAACGCAATGGCATCAATAGCCATCTTGGATTAGCTACAGCCATCTAAGAACAGAATTATTTCAGTACAAAGGAGTCTTAAAACACAAATATATAGCTATATAGCATTATAGTTTATTCAAAAATAATCCTTACAGATGAAGTATCAACAGCAGAAGAGGATAAAGTAGAGGTATTCAAGTGCATGGATAAGCTGTAGCCCTCTTTGCTCTTAAGCTAATTGGAAAACAATTCCAACTCGTTTGCTGGCACTTTCAGAAATGCTTGGGAAGGTCTTGAGATGAACCTTTCAGGACTGTCATGCCTAACATTTCTGAAGGTGGAACTAAATGATTTCTGATGAAACACTGACTAAAACCTTTACAAATGCTACACACGCTACCTCCAAAAATTCCCACAAAATTTCCCAGTTTTTGAGATACAAATGAGCAAGATCTGAAAACCAAGGTTTAAATTTCCACTTTCTCAAGAAACCAGGAGTTCCAATAACACAGTAACTTGTCTGTAACATACCAGTCCTTGCTTAACCAGGATACTGCATGATCTTTAGCAACGAGTTAATCACAAAAGAATGCTTTTGACTTGTCATTTTTCCATTATAGTTGGATATTCACAATAACACTGTCTAGAGCTTTGACAGCATATCCACAGGTAATTTCACAGCTACTTAAGAGAATCTGTAATTCTCTAGTTAATTCAAGTAGTCTATAAGTAATGAATGGAGGAGAGAAACACTTTGTTTTACCACTGTTGTATATCCCTAAACATTGAGATTTCTTCACTGTCTTGACCATTCTGCATCTAGGTCTTTACAAAGTTGTGCATGACTACCTGATACTGAATGTGGCTGATGATGAGAATGGAGTGACTGTAATGAGATATTAAAGTGTTTATTAAATTGTCAGAAACAATATTATTTAAAGGTGCTAACAAATCCAATGTGGCCAATTTTACACTGCAATAATTTAATGGTCATTATTTCTTTGACATCTTGAATTGCCAGATATAATTTGGTAAAAAGCTTGAGAAATATATTGCATTTTTATATTTACTAAACCAGTAATAGGTGATGGACTTCTTATCAGCTGAAACCCTGAATTCTGTATAAAAGGGATAGCCAAATGCCAGGGATGACCAAGATATAAATACCAGAGTAATAACAGATTTAATTTGCTTTTCTTTGAGTCACATCTTTTCCTTCTCTTTTCTGTTTTTTAAATGTTTCCTTTATACAAAATGCTACGGTTCAGTGCACTTGAAAATTAAAGACTGGCATGCAAGATCAAGATTTAAGTCTGTCCATTCATGAAAGGAAATTAAAATCACTACTAAAAGTCCCATTTTTTTCTTCTATTGACAGAAACCACTCAGAAAATATCAGAAGGAAGAAATGCACTCAGTATTTTATATACTGCTTTCTCTTTTTTGTATTTTGCTGCTTAAGATAATAAAACACAGTTAGACATTAGTGGTCAGATTCTGATCTTATTCTCTCTTGCTGAATTCCAAATTCAGGCAGGTTCGATAAAACATGCAATACGAGGTAAAAACATGCAATACAAGGAATTAGGAAGACTGAAATTATTCTGGAGCTAGTCAAATCACAGAATCTTAAGGGTTGGAAGGGACTTCAAAAGATCATTTAGTCATGTGACATTAATCTGAACACAGTATCACAAATGTGTAGACTAAATATGTGGAAAAATGTTTTCCTTTTCCAACCTCAACAATTTTGACAATCACTGCTGGGTGTTGCCAGTGAATTACTCTTGATATGGCTCCAAGAAATAGTTTCTCAGCTAAACTTTGTGAAATTTACTCATGCTGTTCATCTGGAACCTACTAGCCATTGATTTAATCAATTTGCCTTAAACACATATAAACTTACTTTGTGCTTCTTCAAATGTTTTATAATAGCACATTTAATAAAGCTCATTTAAATACGCTAATTTACAGAGATTTGCCAGAGGCTTTGAAACTTCAGAAAATGTGTAAACTTAACAGTTTGGCTGTGATAACAGCTCAGACAGTGGAAATTAAGCCCTTTGCATTACGCTCATGTTTAAAGTGGATTCCTAGTTTTATTTAAAGAAAAAGTACATTTCAAAAGCAAAGATCAAAAACAAACTTCCAAAAGGTATTTGGGGGCTAAGACACATATTCACCCCAAGTTTGTCTTTTCAGTTCCATAGTTCTTGAATTCGGTCACTATTCTGCCTCAACATCACAGCCCAACACATACGTTGAGTTGTCTCATTTAAAGACCACCTGGATTGTTTTTTATCAACAAATTTTGGACAAACAAGAGCTGAGTCTTTCATGCAATAGACCTCTGACTGAGCTGCAAGGTAGTGCTTAAGGCCATTAATTCTGAGTCTCTAATTCTAGTTGTCAGTCTTCCAGGTGATGTTATATAGGTTTGCTACTGTCTGCTCTAATTTCTGCCCCTGAAAACCAAATGATAATAGATTAAACGCCAGTGTGGGAATAGGCAGATTGGTCAGGATCCAAGCTGTATCCCAGGTGGTAGTAAGAAGCAGCAGTCAAAAAAATGCATTCAGCTCTTCACAGTGAAGAAGTTACGTCTCTACTAGAAAGATTCTTCACCTTATACATAGCATTTAGATGGTAGTGAAGTGATCACTATTATCATCTGATTTGCTGAAAATGTCAGCTTTCCTGGAAGAGGTAGTTAAAATTTTTAGGGCTACTGTTGCAATCTCTCCCCAAATTATTATTACCAGGCATTAGGACCTTCCCCACCAAGAATTCTAGGGTTGCAGTCTTTTAAGGGATACAACCTTTTTGCTTGTAAGCTTTTTTTTTTCCAGTATCTGTAAAGTTCAAGTTATCTTTGAGGTTTTTTTTCTTTCTAATTTCATCAAAATATTAAAAAATGCAATTTGGAATATAATCTTGGACAAGGGTTTCTTAGACTCTTCTGCTTCAATGCTTTTTCCCTTCAGTCATTGCTCTCCCTCCTGCGTCTGTGTACTGAGAAACAGAATTAAGGTGTACTGCAACCAGTGGACACTTGCATAAACAGTCTGCTTTGGATAAAACAGCATGATCTGAGGAGAGGAAAACCACATTCAGTGTTCCTGCCCAAATGCTAAAGCATAGAAGAAGATAACACACTATTAAAGCATCACATTTTTGCATTGATACCACTGACATGCAAGGGCTGTGAATAGCAGAAAAATGTAAATTAACTGAATTAGGAACATAAGAACACATTGATCTCCAGGTTCTGAAACTGCAGCCAAAGTGGTTTATATTTGTAATTTATTTAAGAATTTTTTGGCACATACATTTGCAAAGAATCTCCTTCACACATTTTTATGCACGAGAGCTTAAGTTCTCCAGGACTTCTGTAAAACAACTTTTACTGCACCAAATTACTGCATTCCTTGATCTCTAGCAGCACACACTCACAGCAGCCAGCCACCCTAAAACACAACGAACAGCTCTAGCATTTTGTCTCTCTGCAACAGACACTTCGAAAAGATATGTTCAAAATGAAATGGTTGTGGAAAAGAAAGCATTTCACAACCAAGGGCGACTCAGAATTAGCACAAATCTTCTGCAACACTTGTATTTCCAAGGGAAACTTCTTCATAGAGAATTCATGCAGAATTGTGAGCTGTCAGCTCTGATCGTTCACCGGCACACAGGCTTCAGACTCTTATTTCATAATAGGAAAAGATGGCCAGCGTTTTCCTGACAGAAGTAGCGTAGATTTTTCAGTCACTAAAAATTGCAGAGAGCTCATTGTCGATGCATTTCCCATAGCTAATGAGGACTGCAAATTATCAGGCAAGGATTTTTTTTTTTGGTACACAGAACCAGCACAATCTACAGAACTTATTAACTGATTGAGTTTGAAACCTCTTCTTTGCATGCTGCCGACATGGTCAGAGTAACCTATACATCGATCTTACTCCAAAAGCACAGTAATCTTTATGTTGCAAGAATAATAGTTCTGGGTGCCACAGCATATACTGCAAAAAGAAAGAAAAAACACCAAAAGAAAAAAGCCTTTTGGAAAGGCACGTGCTGAACATACACAAAATATGCAGGATGGCAAAAAAGACCAAATGTAATTAAAGCTTATATGAAATGAGACATTCCTATTTGCAGAGCTCTGGCTGCATTTCTATGAGAAAGAAGGCACAGAATTTCAAATCATACTCTATTTAGACAATGTCAGAAGAAGAAAAGCACATCTTCCCCCCACCCTACCCCACCCCACCACTCTCCTACCCCAAGACTCTCAAAGGCAAATCTCATCATCAGAATTAGAGAGAAAAAGCAATCCAAAGATACTGGTTTACATATTCCTTCCCAAACCAAGAAATCAAGTATTTCCATCACCCTGCTAATAGCTTAGAAATTCAGACTTCAAACAAAAGCAAGGAAAAGAAAACAGCCCTAAAAAGCAAAGCATCCTAATTCTCAAGCTTCCTACTTAGCACTGCCTCGATCTTGATGATTTGTGCGGCTGTGCGTGCGTGCCCGTTTGAGAAATGGCGAGATAGGCTTAAAGTATTTTCCATTTCATCAAAGAGCATCTATTACTTTCCCGGTTCGCTCCAGCATTGGTTTTATTCCCACCCCTTTTCCATCTGCCCATGCCTGAGATGCAGAGTGCAGGCGTACAATCCTGAGCAGCTTACGACACTCAGTGAACACTAGGTGCCTCTGCATGCTCTAGCAACACACTGCTCAGCCGAAGAGAAGGGATTCTTGCTGTCTCTCTCTGCTCTAAGCATCACCTAACAAGCAAAGCGAACAAAGAATGGGAAATAAAGCTACCCTTAGCCGGTCAGTGCATGAATGGTAATCTCTCTATGGAGTAAAGGTTGTGCCGGTCTGTGGTCGTTGCAAATGACGGACATTAAAGAGATTGACAAATCCTGTGGAGTCGTTAGTAAAGAGTTTGGAGTTTTTTTCACGCCACAGTGTTAACTGCAGAGGAAAGGACAGAGGGAGAAGGAGAAGATCAAGCTCATGTACATAGTTCTGAAACTTGCAGGTCCTAGGAGTCAGCTAAAAAGCTAGCTGGACAAGCCTTTCGCTCGTTGAGCAGAAGCAAAGTGAGACATTGTGAGCTTGCCAGCCTTGCACAACATTGAAAGGGACTGAATTTGTAGCACAGAGGGGTCTTTTTTAGCTCTGCATATAATTAGTCCAAACACAAAGGAAGCAACTGAATGGAGGTTGTCACTCTCTGGAAAAGGGTGGGTAAGACACTTTTTAATTAAATTCTTTCATGAAGAAAGATTTTTTTTTTTCCTTTGCCGCAGCATTTAACATGAACAAAATCACTATCATTTTACCTTTGAATGTCTGTGAACTTTAATGCTGCACAGCTCCTGCATGCTGTAAAGTGAAATATTTGCCTCTGTGTTTGTTCTGTTTGCTGTTTTGCTTTGGTTTTCTGGCTTTGCTTCGGGTTTTTGGGGGTTTTTTGGGTGTGTGGTTTTTTTTTTTTTTTTGATTGATTTTTTTTTTCCTTAAATAAAATATGATGTAGAATTTGAAAAGATTCAATGGACATTCTCAAGCATATTTGGAAATATTCTTGCTAATGGATTTCCTTCTTATTGGGCTCTGTTTAAACTGGCTGCTGAGGAAGCCCCCGGGGTTGATATTGTGTACGCTGGGTATCTTTTCTAAAATGCTTCCAGCCGTGAATAGTGGGTGTCCACAGCTATGTCGGTGTGAGGGCAGGCTTTTGTACTGTGAATCACTGAATCTTACAGAGATGCCTCGCAACCTGTCGGGCATGATGGGCTTGTCTCTGCGGTACAACAGCCTTTCAGAGCTGCATGATGGACAGTTCACAGGGTTAATGCAGCTCACGTGGCTCTATCTGGATCACAATCACATTTGCTCAGTGGAGGGGAATGCCTTTCAAAAATTGCGGCGACTTAAAGAGCTCACCCTGAGTTCCAACAAAATAACCCAACTGCCCAACACCACTTTCCGACCCATGCCAAACTTGCGCAGTGTGGATTTATCGTACAACAACCTACAGTCTTTGGAGCCTGACCTGTTTCACGGGCTGAGAAAACTAACAACTTTGCACATGCGGTCGAACGCCATCAAGTTCGTGCCAGTGAGAATTTTTCAGGACTGTCGCAGCCTGAAGTTTCTAGACATAGGATACAATCAGTTAAAGAGCCTGGCTCGAAACTCTTTTGCAGGCTTGTTCAAACTCACCGAGCTGCACCTCGAACACAATGACTTGGTGAAGGTGAATTTAGCTCATTTTCCCAGGCTCATCTCCCTGCACTCCCTCTGCTTGCGAAGGAATAAAGTTACCATCGTAGTAAACACTTTGGACTGGATATGGCAACTCGAGAAAATGGATCTCTCTGGCAATGAAATCGAATACATCGAACCTCACGTTTTTGAAAGCGTACCTCACCTCAAATCCCTGCAGCTGGACTCCAATCGGCTGACCTACATCGACTCCCGAGTCCTTGACTCCTGGAAGTCCCTTACTAGCATCAGCCTTTCTGCCAACGCCTGGGATTGCAGCCGTAACGTTTGTGCCCTGGCCTCCTGGCTGAGCAACTTCAAGGGTCGCTACGACAGCAATCTGCTCTGTGCCACCCCCGACTACGCCCAGGGTGAGGATGTTTTGGACGCCGTGTACGCTTTTCACTTGTGTGAAGACGCGGCAGATCCAACGAGCATTAACACCCTCTCCCCGGTAACCAACAACAGCGACCAAACGTTCAGCTATGGCTTGGCCACTGCCACCTACGACGTACAGGATGGCGACGGGGACCCCACGACATATGCCATAACCGTGACCATGCCTGGCGAGAACTCGGAGAACGCCGTTCAGATTCACAAGGTGGTGACGGGGACCATGGCGCTGATTTTTTCCTTTCTCATTGTGGTTTTAGTGTTGTATGTCTCCTGGAAGTGCTTTCCAGCTGGCTTAAGGCAACTAAGACAGTGCTTTGTAACACAGCGCAGGAAGCAGAAGCAAAAACAGACCATGCATCAAATGGCTGCCATGTCAGCCCAGGAGTATTACGTTGATTACAAACCCAACCACATTGAGGGAGCCCTGGTGATCATTAATGAGTACGGATCTTGTTCCTGTCACCAGCAGCCAGCGAGGGAATGCGAGGTGTGATTTTCCTTGGGGATTTAAACAGTGTGCAACCAAATAACAGCGTGCAGGCAAACAGTGGCACGGGGAGGGGGGTTGCTGTGCTTTGCTGGTGATTTCTGATATGCTCCTCTACTGAAATTGTTAAGAGGGGCTGTCTAAAAGACTTGATATTTTAGCTTTATTGTGTCTTAAAAACCTTCAGGACAGTCAATCTTAAGATTTCATATGCTAATACTCCCTTTGAAGATCTGTCAATATTCAGGAATCTGAGAGTGTAAAAAGATACCAACTATTGATCTTTTGTAAACTAAGAAAACTGTTTAAAATAAAAAAAAATAGCATTTACAGTTTTTACAGACTGGTGTACATTACATGAATTGTTCCCTGTATACAAAATGCAACAGTTCAACCTCTTTCTCTCTTCATACTGAGTGTTGAAATGAAAGTTTAGGAGCAAAGAAGCCACGTAACATAGAAAAGCTTAAAATGAAACAGATGGCTTCACATTGTAATTAGTACATGTTCACTTGCATCATGTTACTGAAGATATGAAGCATGACACTGGAATTATATTTTTGTTAATGTGCTACCTGTAACTGGATGACAGTACTACAAGGAGCCCGTGCACCTCAGAAAGGCTGAAGTTTTCGACCATGTCCCTGGGACAGGTTTTCTGAGGATTTTCAAGCACACCTCAATTGTTAGTTACTGCAAGATTCATGAAAATTGCATAATAACCCCTGAAAGTATTTAGTATCAAAACTGATTATATTGCAAAGTCTCACTAAAAAAATCCCCAACATACAACCAAGAAACAACAAAACCCAAACAACTGAAATATTGCCCAAATGAGTTCATCATGGGTTCCTTTAAAAAAAGATCCAAAAAAGCCTTGATATAAGGGCTTTTAATAGCATTTCCTACTTTTGTTCTTGTTTTGAGATCTGCTAAGAGCAAAGAAACCCTTGCCTTTTGCACAGTGGTGCCATGGTGAAGGGAAAAGAGCAAAAACTATTTGGTTCTTAGCAGTGAAACCTGTGTGTCTTCCAAGAGTAAAACCTTGGCTGTAAAACTGCCCGAGTAAGACAGAGAGTTATCAGAGCATACTTTTGGGTGCTGTAGTAAATTGCTAGCAAAACCTGTCTCATGTCCCTTGCTTTCACCACCAGCCTTCACTAACAAAGCAACTCTAAAATCCCTGTAGATGCTGAAAGCATACACACCCTCCTTACTAATGACTGATTCATGGAAGTGATGGATCTAAGCAGTGATTTAATAGTACAGAACCACACAGCTGTTTTATTTGACTGCCCCTACAGCTTCCTTTCCATTTATTTTGGATTTTTCAATCAAGTATGTGAACAACATACTGTCTGAATTTTTCCACAACTCCTCTCATGCTAATGAAGATGAGGTAGTTTTATAACATCAGGCAGAGCATCTTGAAATGTTCTTCCTACAGCATTACATGCTAATAAAATGTTACAGATAATGAATCAGGTAACATTTCCATGCTTTGCACAGATTTCTCTCTCCTTAGGTTACCACCAATAGAGGAAAAAAATCTGAAATGTAACATATCTTTCTACTCAAGTGTTTTGGTTTTTTATAGCATCGAGGTGCCACCTACTCTTAAAAGGCTACAGCAGTTTTATAGAGTAGAAAATAGGCAGAGAATAAACCATTTTATTTCTCTCCATAGCAAGTTTTAGTCACTAATTTTGAATGTAAAGAATGGGGTTTATTTTTTTTTTTCTGACTAACATTTTTAAGGAGTCAGAACTTATTTTCCTCTTTTTGATAAACCTCATCCTGTTTAACATCAAATATAAATATTACTTTCCTCTATTTGGCACACCTCATCCTGTTTAACATTAAATATAATGATAGCCTTGTAATGAAAACTTAGTGAGACTATAATGTTATCTGTGAAAGCAATGAGATTATGTACTGGGAAAGGACTTCTTCATTAAAAAATTAACGAAAGCCAACTGCTTTCTTACTAAAGCCACTGAAAAATTCATCCACAGCTTTGAAACAAGCTAGCACTGCTAAACCTAGGATTTTTCTCTCTTTAAACAAATGCATATTTCTATTTCTGTGCCTCAAGCCCACAAGGGCCTGATCCATCCTGAAACTCCCAAGTGACCTGAGGGGTTGAGTGTCTAAGTACAAACCTATCAGTGAGGGCAGACAGTAGGTACAAAACTCCTTGTCTATTTGGGTGCCTGATCAAATTTTAAGAGAATATACTTCATGTCATGCTAATCGAGGGCCAAAGTACCTGGATTACCCTCCTTAAACCCTTCTCTGAAATCAACAGGGAATTTGCCTGTGAAAAATCATCTAACTTTGGACTACCTTATGTACATTCCTCAAACCAACATGCAGCACTGCAGCCAGGACTGATTACAGCTAGTTGCCAGGAAGCTTTCAAAACCAACTAAGATTGTTAAAACACTGTCTGCATATGGCAAAATAAAGAAAACAATGAAAAGAGATGAATTAGCTTTATTTCTACAGTGTCCCCCTGTTGCTATAAGGAAACACATTAGTGCAGTCATGGCTTTGCCTCTGTAAATCTGATGCAAGACTGATACCGACAAACGATCATCCCGTGGTTGTATTTCTATGTATTTTTAGTATATTTGTGGGTTTTATTTTAAACACACTAGTGATTGCACCCCTCTGGAATTAACTGTTGCTGTTTATTGGTGTTAGCAACCCCAAGCTACGTTTGTGAAGACGTGAGCAATTCTGTCTTTGGAATTTATTCACCTCTGTGCTTCACACGTCTTGCATTGACAGCTCAAGTAAACTGCACAGAACATTTTTCTTTAAAGGTGCAGTGATCTCCTAAGTGAGAGCTGATTTCAGTCCTGCCTGTTGCCATTTCTCCTGAAGAGAGGTAATGACCACCAATGACTTGCCAGACTTGGCAGGATGATAGATGGATTCTCTATTTAGAGCACAGAACTTATTAAACTTCAGAAAACCATGTATTTAAAATTTCTTCATGCAGAAATATTTTCTAAGTGTAATACCTTCTCAAGCCAACCTCTTCATGATCTCCAGAGGATATCTGGAGATCTTGATAGCCTCTGAATATTTACTGGTCGAAAGAGGTATATCGCTGCTACTACGTGGCATGAAGGTATTGCACAGAGTGCCCACATCTAATCTGAACATTGACATGAAAAATACATGGCTAATAAAGAAATAAAAGGGCAAATACTACATTTCAATCCAGCTGCTAAAAATCCAGTTATTCATCCTGCTCCAGGCTGCTTGCATTGGTCCACATGAGAGTTAATATATTTGTACTGTATTTATATCAACCACAGGCAGATATTTTCCCTCCTTCCAAATTTCTTGTTCACCCACTGTCCAGAGATACATCATTCCCTCTCTTTTGATGCCAGTTTTATTTTTTTTTCCTGGCTTAAAAAAGAGTTCCAAATTCAAAAGGAAAAGGAAGAAAAAAAAAAGCTTTTGGGGTTAGTTGTGACAGTTTTTTGTTCAGGAGATGCTTGGGGAATGTCGAAGGAAGGAAAATATTTTAACTCTTCCCCTTTTAATGTCCCACTTAATAGGACTGATCTTCCTTTTACAATTAGGTATAAAATTCTTTATATTTAAATGCCTTTCAACATACAAGACGGGGTGAATTGCAAGCAAAAGAACTACCTTTTTTGAGGATGGTTAACCAGTGTTAGAGATCTCTAATATGCAATCTCTTGCTGCTAACATCAATAGACACTCTCAGTGCACCCAGTGATGAAGGAACTGTTGCTGTGTATGCTTTGAATGTATATAAGGGATGATTTATTTTCCTTTCTGTCTCTTTTCCTTCCTTTATGTACTACTATAAAAAAAAACCAAAAAGTTATATGAAACCACAGAATCAATGCTAATGTACCACATTCTGTTTCCCGCCTGAATATAAAGACAAAAATTATGAAGAAATTCTGTGTTAAAGCTGCAAATACCCTCCTTTATCATGCTGTTTGAGTACTGCAAGGGGTGAGACCAAGGGGTTGATCTGTTTCTGCATGTGTGCAGCAACAGTCCAATGCTCTGTACCTGTCTCAAGATGTGGTCCCACACCTGCCTTGCACAGAGGTGTCAGAGAAAGATCATTAATGATACCTAAGGATATTTTTGTATGCTGCAATATATTCTGTATGGTTTTATGGCTGAGGCATTAAGGGACACTTGGAATGAGCATATATGATCATTTTCTTTGGTTCTGATATAAAGTCCCTCATCTGCTTTTGAGATGGATTAAATTTGATTCCTGGATGTGTCTCATTCTGCATTAGTAGAAAAGGATACTGAATACCCCTTGCCTTCCCCTTAGCTTCTCCAATGGTATTCAGTGTTTAATTAGGAGGCTTATTTTTAGTGCTGTGATAATAATAATACTGAAAAAAAATGAAGAAGTGAGAAAAGACAAGAGAAAAGACTGGAGTAATGACAACTGAATTGGGTTGCTGCTGGATTGCTTTGCCTTTTCTTTTTTAGAGACTGTAAATCTAAAGCTCTATCACAGATGAATAACCAGGACTGAAGGTGGGTGGAGAAAGCAGTTTTAAAAACTGTGCAAGCAGGGATGAAACAGCTTCTAGAAAGGATAGTACAACAGTAAACAGCTTCACTGAGTAAAAAAGAGAAGAGGAAAGGATGAGAGGACAAGAGGAAAGGGAAGACGAGAACTAGTGCGAAAGCAAGGGGACCACTGTGCACACATGGAAAATGACATTTTTCACTGCCATCACCTTCTAGGTTAAAACTCTGACAAGAGCAACAGCAGAGATTTCAGAAAGATCCCAGCATCTGTCTCTTTCTCCCTGTCTTTTTAAACTCTCAGTCACACACATACTCTCACATTTACAGAGGCAAATACGGGCATGCTTCCCCAAACATACATGCATGCAATAACATCATTCCCCCTGCCACCTCCCTGTACTCCAGGAGCACAATGTCCCCATCATCCATCATTTTGTCTGCTGAACTCCAACACTATGCCTCTTCTACTAATTTTTTTGGCTGGACTTCTTGCTATCCTAGTCACAGTTCACCACAGATTTTCTAGAAAATCTGACTTTTAACCCCCAAATATCTTGTTTTCCTCCATCCTTTAAGAAACTCTAATTTAGAGAGAGAGCAGAACTTGAGCTATAGCATATTCTCCTGCTAATTATATCCACACACTTTTCCCCTCATATTTAGCTTTCGTGTTCACAGCTATTATGACAAACAGATTTGAGATATTTTTGCTGGGTTCAATTTATCGCCGTGCAACAAGGTTATACTTTTCCTTGACCTGCTTGACTCAGTCTAATATTATCAAATTGAGCATTTATACAGGTTCCTTTCCAAGCCTGAAGTTGATTAGGAATTTAGGAAATGTTGGTGATTTAAAGATTAACCTTTCATATAATTACTGACATAAACCAGAGCTATTAAGATATTAGAAACAACTATTCAGAGTATATTCCATGTAAAAAAAAAAAAAATCACTTTCAGTGCTATGCCAAAGACTTTCCATACCAGCCAATTTTTCTTTTTTATAGCAGAAAAACCTGGTGAAAGGAAAGCAGTAAGTGCAGTCTACCTCTAAAGTTATGTAGAGGAAAGCAAAGCTACAAAAATATTACAGAAACCAAGCAACAATCTTCTGCTGGCAAGACACAGCCTGTAATTGGGTGGGTGGCTGTGAAGATCTGAGATGAATGCTGCAGAGCACTGTAATTTTATTGCAGTGTGTCTGCTTTAAAGTGAACATATTTGCAATGAAATTTGTATTTCTGTGAGAACAGGGCAATTGTTTTTGTTATAAAGTCAGTAGTTGGCATTCAGACACAATTATTCAGCCTTTAAAGCAATTATTGTTCTTATTTGCTTTTGCTGGTGTGATAGTTGGATGAGACAGTGAAACGTAAGAGGCTGCATTGAAAGGAGTTTTGAGTTCAAAGTACCCAGATTTGCATTACAAGACAAGAAATTCAGTTTAAAATAAACACCAGCTTTTCACCTTTTCCTCCATTTCTCCTTTTCCAGAAAATCCAAATATGTACATCACTTATAGAAATGAGAGATAATTGGCAGTGGCTAAAGGATGATATTACGTGTGCCTCTGCTTGGCAAACAGCACCTACTATTTTGCTAAGGCATTTTTTATTTTAAACCATTTTGCTGCTCTCGTGTTCTTCACATCCTCACCAGACGCAGTAACTATCGCCAGAAAGATGTCTTTCAACATGGGTGCTATGGGAACATGACCAATTCGCTTCCATTTCTGAGCTAACAAAGACTAAACTCAAGATTTCAAAGGCAATAGGTAAGTACAAAAATCTACATCATCACCAAATTACCATTTTTAGCACATCAGATTGCTCTGACTGACACGGTTTGACACTAAGCTCCCTCATTCATTTATTACAAACTTTGTTCTGGCCTTTTACAAGACATATCATCCTCCTAATAGCAAACCAGAGCATGACACCAGAGAAAGGGCTAAAAATTGTATTTTCAGTAAAAGCTGAAGTAAAAAAAAAAAAAAAATATATATGCATGGACATATCAAATTGATTTAAGGGCTTATCCAGTGAAGGCGACGCAGCTTACATACACCGGGTGTCCCTGAAGCAGCACACCTCTGTACCCTGGATGAGCAAACATCCTCCTGATAGCATGGGGACACAATATGAAAACAGATTTCCAAATATGCTTTGAAATATATACTTTTCCTCTATGTTTTTATCTCTTCTTATCCACCCTCCCATTTTTCATTCCCAGAACCTCACAGGCAGAGTGAATCAAAAGAGGGAGGGAGCGGGGAAAAGGGAAACCCTGAAAAGTCACAAAAATCAACTGCAAAGCAGTCCACAGCTATTGAATTCCAGAGGTTTTGATTCTTTTAACAACTGCCAGCCCTTTGAAACCCATCTGCTATCAACCCTCTTTGCAAGACAAGAGGTAAAGTGAGCTCTTGGGAGTAAACCTGGATCTGCCTCTATAGTTCACTGCCTCTACTGACAGTCTGGCTTTAAAAGAGAGCCTGGTAAATATTGAAGAATTTTAATAATAATGAGGAAAAAAAAAAATCACCTTGGGATTTCTTTTCCCCTCTCTCTCTTTTTTTTTTCTTAAACTTGGCTCCATACTGAAGTTTATCTTGACAGAAAATTTACTTCTCTGATCCAGATTATTTCCCAAAGCAATTTTTCAACAGCAAACAGAAATTTGTGGCTGCTGCTAAAAGGTTTGCAATACCCATGCTAAAGAGGCTACAGCATGTCAAATGTTTACCTTAATTTCATGTAAATGTCACTCCTTATTGGACATTCTGTATTTCTTTACTGGCATATGCAGCTGCCTCCACCTTCAGGAACCTTCCCCTTGCACCATAGCTCCATTTGCAAACAGCCCAGAACCCAATGTTACTGTCAGATCAAATTCCCAAACAACAACTGCATGTAATAAATTTATTATGTAATTGTTGTAGTCTAATAAATAGAATGTGAATCCTATGGCCTGAAAGACAAAGAAATAATGGAGACAAGTAAACAAGTAGAAGAAATGCATCTGACACCCTCTTTGGTGAAAAAAAAAACCCTATAAACCAAAACACACTGTGTGGGACAAAGCTTAAGCTTGCAGAAGGTGGAGGGCAATGAGTATCAGCTGCAGAAAGGTGAATTCTTGGGACAGAAGAAAAATCACTGCTACGAAATGAGAAAATTGAAAAGGGGAAAGTGCCCATAGCAGATTAATCAGAATTAGGTGACAATCAACACAGGAGAAGCACATCAAGGGATGATAAAGCACAGTGGTGGTATTTGATGACAATATGAGCATATACAAACATGTATTTGCAGTGGGGGGAAACTGCAATCCATGAAATCCCATGAAGCTGAACCCTGAGCTTATTCCTCTGTCCATCTCTGATGGGGCACAATGAGGTCTTCAATATATTTTTAAAAATCTTAATTATTTTACTGCTCTTACACACAGAACTGGACCCCTGGAGACTGTGCTTTTACTTTACATGAAACATGCTAAGCCAATGACATCCTGGCCTGTACCAAAAATACCGTGACCAAGGAGGTGATTGTCACCCTGTACTCAATGCTGAGGAGGTTGCACCTCTAATATTGTGTCCAGTTCTGGGCCCCTCACTACAAGAAGGACATTGAGATGCTGGAGGCTGGTGAAGGGTCTAGAGAACAGTTGTTATGAGGAACAGCTGAGGCAGCTGGGGATGTTCAGCCTAGAGAAGAGGAGACTAAGAGGACATATGATCACACAGCTACCTGAAGGGGAGTTGTAGTGAAGTGGGGGTTGATCTCTCCAGTAACAAATGATAGGACACAAAGGAAGGGGTTCAGGTTGCACTGGGGGAGGTTTAGATTAGATATTAGGGAGACCTTTTTCACCAAGAAAAACAAGTAGATGAAGTACTAAGGGATATGTTTTAGTTTAGTGATGGGCCTGGCAATGTGAGGTGAGTGGTTGGACTTGATCTTAAAGGTCTTTTCCAACTGTAATGATTCTATTAATAGCTTCAGATTGAAGTAAACCCTATTGTATTGTATTTGTCACTGTATTTCCTTGATTCCATCAACATTTAGGGATTACAATAGGTTATTCTACCTGGTAGAAGGAAGTTCTTCCCCAGAAGTTACTCTAAGTAGTTTTATGAAGTTATACTGTGTATCTTTCACCAAAAAAAAGGGTTTGAAAACTTTTCTCTTTATTCCCTGGTTATGTTTTCCCATGATGTAGAATAATTTAGCCCATATCTGTCATTTTTCATCAGCAAAGGAGTCAAGCTATGGCTGCCAATGATAATTCTTAATGAGGATTTGATGACTAAATCCTGGAAAATCAAACTTGAAACAAACACTAAGAGATATCTCAGATCTATTGTTTCCAAGTAATAGGTTAGCAATTGGGAAATAAAAATGAGAGTTTAAGGCAACTAGGGCATTTAAAACAACAAATTAGTAGGCCAAAATAAAGTTCATTAAGAAATTAAACCAAAAAAGTGGAAAAATGAAGTGGAGACACTGGTAGATGCATACTTCAGTAAAAGGAGCTGCTGTCCCAAAACCTGAATAGCTAAAATACACTGCACTTCCCCTAATTTAGAACTGATTACAGATGATCATAATCACTGAATGGACCTGTAAATCTTGTCTCAGTAGCTGTTAGGTTAATGTCAAGATTTATTAAGGTCTGTAATATCATTCAATAGGTATAAATTGACTAGTTAACTGTGGAGTAACAACATGCTTCTGTAATAACTTGCACTTGTGAACTTTTGCACAACGATAATAGCATTAATAAAACGGTATATAACAAGGGGCATATTTCTATTTGCATTTTTCAAGAGCTTTTGAAAAAATACCTTTAAAAGATACTCAGTTTCCCATAAATAAGTCAAACTACATGGTCATGGAAAACAAGCTAGACATCCAAAAATACAGTGGCCTTTTACTCAAAGAAAAAATAGAGTGCAGTATAGTCCCAAGGCCAGGACTGCTGAATCATCCTAGCTATAGTCAGGAAATGTATGGTATTTTTCAAATGACAGATTATTTATATCACAAAAAGTAATGAAAATCATAAGGATGTGCAAAGTGACTTCCAAAAGCTGAAGATTATATAAGCTTTGATGGATGAAATTCTGAAATCGTCAAATACAAAGCAAAAGACAAGATATAAGGAGAACTGCTCATGCATGCCTTGGTGATGTAAGATATCTGCAAGAACTGGGCATATGCCTTTCTGCATATTGCACTGAAAAACCTCTGCTCAGTTTGCAGAGGGGAAAAATAAAAAAGAAGGAAAAAAGATTAGTGGAATTATGTCTCGAATCTATACATAACAGAGCAGCTCTCAAAAACAGTTAGAAAACAGTTAGAAAACAGTCCCCGCTTCTACTAAGCATAAGTTAGGAAAGAATATAACTGCTAGATAAAGCTAAGCTACTGATAAGTAAAAGGCTGCTTGATTTGGGAAAGTTTGTATGTAATGAGAGAGGCAAAGAAACTGAATCTATTATTGCAGCAGGAGACCAAAACATGTATCCATTCCCCCTCTAGTGGCCAGTCCACATAGGGCTACTGCAAAAATCAAATTACCAGGGGGAGAGGCAATATGCTGGCAACTGATTTTAAAACAAGCACAACTCCCCCTTTTTTATTCCCATCAGAATTTTATGTTGCTTCAGTTTATATTGTTATTATTTGCTATTGCTCATTAAACTTTCTGTTGTAATCCTTCATTGATTCTTGCCATTACTTAGCACAGAAACTGCTTTACAGCAGAGGCAGGGTTTTTTGCTATATGCACATTCCTACCTGCCAGAAGAGGATACGAAGTGTGACAGAGGCTCGTTCACACTCCAGCATACTCCAGAAATAATCCTACATTAAAAAATAAACTTTGGAACTCATTGTACAAGACATTGCTGATGCAAAACATAGGCATTAAAAAAGGAACAGTGTTAAAAAAAAAGGGAACATTTCATTAATTTTGTACAGATATCCCTAAAATTTTTTAGATTGAAAAAGGTTCTTTTTTAGGAAGACCACGTGGGACAAAGCACAATGTGCTGGAAATTATCTATGGAATTTCCTGCTCATGTTCCAGAATTTCAGTGTTTCCAATCAACCTACAGAGCTACAGTCACCTGGAGAAACTGAGGCCAGACCAACCCTTCACATCCCCATGTTTCAAATGCACACAGGTTCTTCTTAGTCAGTTACTCCTTCTGTAGGACACTTGCTAAAATTGGAAGAATCTCCATTTTAACAATTTATCTGAATAATACTCTATAACTGAATATTTCCTGTTCGTGTCTTCTAACAGTCCTAATCTACAACATTTTGTGATCTGAAGGAGCTGGGATGTTAGACTGGATACACTGAAGGGTGATGCTGAGGAATGAAAACGGAGCTGTGCTCTGCTTCTGGTTCAGCTAATACCGAACCCTTTCTTACTACTATATCGTTTACTTAAGTTCCTGTTCTCTACTAAAACAAGCCCAAAACAAAAGAAGAAACTTGGTAGCTTGAAGCAGAAGCAAATATCCTTTAGTTGCACTCAGGGATTCTACCACATTCTCAAGCGAATAAACTTTGATATAATAGTTTGTAGTTACAAAGAAGATGAGAAGTATTGAGGAATTAATTTCTTCTCTTGTAAAATCTTCCTATCATAGAATCAAATAATCTCAAGAGCTGGAAGGGACCGCAAAAGCTCATCCAGTGCAACCCCCTCTCGCTGAGGAGGACCATCTAGAGTAGGTCACACAGGAACTCACCCAGGTGGGTTTTGAATGTCTCCAGAGACTGAACAACTCATCACTTCCATTTTCTCGGTCTGTGCTTCAGATATCACCCTTGCTAGTGTTTGGTTTTTCTTTTTAGATATAGTTTGATTGATGGATCAGATAGACAAATTAAGTAACCCTTTATACAAGTGATTTTCTAAGAAATAACCCAAGAATGTGTTTTTAATTAAGGCTTGTAACACAGTACACACACTTATATGCATTTTAATAAAGCAAGGTTAATGTCTTTCTATAGGTTATTGAGAAATTACCTGTTAATCATCTAAGACTATGCCTTCCTGTACCTTAAAACTGAATATTAGTTTGGATCTAGTTCAGAGTGAGCTCTTTTATGTTAATTTTAATACATTAATAATTTCTGTAACTGAAACTAAGCAATAACATAACATACGAGGCACAATTTGAGTTCTTACATCTTTAACTTTAAAAATGACCTCATTTCCAGTGTGTCTTAATAGCTTTACCTAATTAAAAATATTCAGAAAACAGATTATTCCAATGATTTGTATACAACAATCTAAGCAATTCGCTCTGACATCATAAATACTAATTAATTTCTATCCACAGTCAGAGCAAGTCTATCCCTTACAGATGCAATTTTAGACAACTCTTGTGTTCATAATGTCCACTGGCAAGACAAGAATAGGAATATAAGGAACTGTACAGACAATTTCAATAATAACAAAAAGGTACCTGAGTACTATGACAATGGATGCAAGTAGACAAAAAAGTTTATGGGGAAACCAAAAGAAAACTGTTCCTCTGCTCCATATGGAAAGAACACATCCAGACAGATATCTATTTTTCCATCAATATGTATAGAGCCATAGATATATTTCTGGCAATGACAGAAATGATTGCAAGTGAATGATTTAGAGTACTTGGCTGGACACCTCATGCTGGGTGGGAACTCTTTACCCACTGTCCACTTTATCCAAGAGCAATAATCTGCTTTGTTTCATTTTTAGCTGAAGAATTACAGAATCATAGAATGGTAGGGGTTGGAAAGGACCTTTAGAGATCATCCAGTCCAATGTCACTGCCAAAGCAGGTCCCACATAGATCAGGTCACACAGGAACATGTCCAGGCAGGTTTTGAAGCCCTCTCAAGAAGGAGCCACCACACCCTGCCTGGGCAGCCTGTGCCAGGGCTCCCTCACTCTCACAGTGAAATACTTTTTCCTTATGTTTAAATGGAACTTTTTGTGTTCCAGCTTCATCCCATTACCCTTTGTCCTGTCACTTCATACAACAGTAAAAAAGTGATGCCTCAACCTCCTGACCATCTACCATCTAGATATCTGTAAATATTAGTAAGATCTCCCTGCAGTCTCCTCTTTTCTAGACTAAACAGGCCCAGGTCCCGCAGCCTTTCCTCATAAGGAAGATGCTCCAGTCCCCTGATCATCTTGGTGGCCCTGCACTGGACTCTCTCCAGCAGTTCCCTGTCCCTCTTGAGCTGAGGAACCTAGAACTGGACACAGGATTCCAGATGAGACCTCACCAGGGCGGAGCAGAGGGGGAGCAGAACCTCTCTCAAACTGCTGCCCACACTCTTCTTGATGTCCCCAGGCTGCCATTGGCCTTCTTGGCCACGAGGGCACGTTGCTGGCTCATATTTAGTTTATTATCAACCAGAACTCCCAAGTCTCTCTCTGCAGAGCTGCTCTCCAGCAGGTCAGTCCTCCGCTTGTACTGGTGCATGGGGAAGCCTTTAAGTTCCTAGACATGGAAGAAGTGGGGCTTCTTCAGAATGACAGCCTAATGTAATCTGTGATTTCCCTTGAACACCATTACTGGCGTAAATTAAGTGTCAATTCCCAGACTAATTCATCACTTATTAATTAAGAATATCAACAATCCCTTTTTCGTTACAGATAACACATTTAACAGACTACAAGAAGCATTTTTTATTACTAAAGTTATCTCAAAGGCTCTTTCTCAATGTCTGCCATAAAAAAAAAAACCTTCCAGAAAACATTCAATAATAATTTTAATGATAGATCACTTTTCCCTTCACTAAAATTAAATCTTATAAGCCATTTAATTAAACTGAATGATAACTGAATGACTTTAACCATGCAAAGAATTAAAACTAAGAATGCTCTCTCCCCAGACACTGAAATGTAGCATTCCAAAGATTTACAACAAGGAAGAAAATCTTTAACAAAGCAAACTATTCAGAGTAGGTGTTTCTTCATAAGTAAGACCTCTCTTCAATAAGCTAATTTATTTGCATTTCTCTAAGATGCAGAACAAGCTGCTCAGGTGTGACCATGTGCTCTGAACAAGAGCAAATGGTAAAACTTAAATACAAGGCTCAGGTTCTGTTTGATATTCTCACTGATTTTAATAAAAAAGGACTAAGTTTTATGTTAACTATGTGCTTAAATCTCCTGGTGTGCCCTACAAACACCACTTACATGATTAAATCAGCCTTGTCCCAGCTGCATCTTTCCATACAAACTAGATGTACACCTTTTATGAAATTTCTGCATGATGTTCAACTGTAAACATGAAGAATGTTTGCATCCAGCAATAAGCACTTTGTTGGAGCAATTCGTCTTTTTAAATGGTGTATCTGTTTGCTCCTACTTCAGAAGTTTTACCTAACCTATAGCTAACCTGGTTTGTTTTCTCCTTCTGGGAGTTAAAAATTTTTTTATATGTCAAAAACAATTTGCTAAGTCTCTTGTGTGTGTATTCTGTGCTTCCAGAGGGCTAAAGAAGAAATTGTATCACCGAAGGAATTGGAAAGTAGATTTGCAGATATTGCAGTCTTGTAAAACCCAGAGTTCAGAAAAACATTCACACGTGACCATCAAGAAGGAAAAATAATTTCCCAAATTGTCCCAAGCCTCGTCCTACAGAGATTAAAAGGACAATGATGCAACTCCTACATGACTACTTCCAACTGCTTCTAACAACAGACCAGCTTCAGCTCCATTCCTGTGATTATGCTCTCAGGATTATTTCACGCCTGTCTCTTGGTTCCTATATTTGTCAATGTTAGGCATTTTCTTGCAAGGTGAACACAAGTTATTTTATTCAGAGGTGTGAAAAAAGAGAAGTGGTCCTTGATGCATTAGTCAGGTTTCCATCACTACAAAGTAAAGCATCAATTGGGAATAAAACTCTAGAAATCACATTTTTTCAAATTCTTGCCAACTACATAATTATGCCCCAAATGATTTTGTGCCAGGTGGTTTGGCTAACAGATGGAATGGTATATTTGTTCATTCTTCATAAAACAAGCTCCATTCCAAAAACCGTGAGCCAGAAGTATCTAAATTATTGATTGACAGTTACATATGCCTAATAATTAATTAAACTCCAGCTACAAATTGCACTGAGTCCTGTGAGCACGTAAGAAAAAAAGCCCAAACATGCAGAAAATGTGTGATAGTATCTTTCTGGTAACATTTTTAAATCATGACAGCTAAAAATAATGGTATGCAATGAGGCAAAGCAGACAAAAGAGCTCTGGTATGAAGTGTCTTAAAAATTCTTAAAGCAAGAGAGGTTACATAACGTTAACATTTTTCCTGTAACACCATTTTTTGCATTCCCAAACTTCACCAAATGCTCACTGAAACCAACTAGGAATTGTGACCAGATCTAACAAATCCAGTCAGGTTCAACAGACTCTTTCCAGACAACATATATGCTATATAATTGCCATTAATGCACCGGAGGGAGAAATCAAACTGAGGTCAAACCATGAGAGAGCTGTTCATTTATACATCCTGAATTAGGAGTTAACAGAAGCTCATGTGCTTCCTGCCTGCAAATCCCAGATGGGAATAGGGGCATCTTTGTCATTCAGTCTATGGACAGAGAGTCCATGTGATCTGGATGTGTCAAAATGATTGTGAACGTGTTAACTGGTAATGAAGGAAAGACCATAAATCCAGCTTAGTCTGAAGGTGTTGCAGTTCCAGCATACATGCAGATTAATTGTGCTGAGGCCGCATAGCAGGCATTTAAGACTGATGAATGGCATATGTCATTAGTAATTTTCAAGCTGGAGACAGTCCGGATTTTCTGCTTTTGTGTCTATCCGCTGAGTCACAAAGATACCAGAAGTCTACAGCAGAGATGACTCTTTCCCATTAAACATTTCCCAGAACATCTGCAAACATCAGCGATTTCCCAGTCCATGCAACAGCCTTTATCAAAATCCCACCAAGCTGAGGGTAACAGCAGATACACTTCCCACTGAACCCCACCACGGGAAAACAGTAATTAATCTAAACAACAGAAAAAGAGAAAAGCTTTTTGTCATAGTTTATTAATATCCCTACTTCTGCTGTCACAAAGCTGTGCCAGAAACACTGATTTAATAGGCACTGCAAAGCAATTACCATGCAAATAATATTAGCCAGCAATTTATTACTTTTTTTTAGTAAAATCCTTGTTTTGGCTAGCAGACCACAGTAACAGATTCTAATAAAACTGGGTAATTGAAAGAAATTTCAAGTGTCTAAATAGCTGTGACACCAAGCATATGAAGCAAACGTTCTCAGCCTGGCCTATTGGTCTGCTTGTGATTTCAAGCATGGACAACTTCAGGAGGCAACAAAAGAAAGGCTTACACAGCAAAAAGAGAGCACTGAAGCAATGAGAAGGTGAGATATTCAGAAAAACTCTCTTTTACTAGCGACATTATCAAGGAGGACATTAGAGAAAAATGTAGAGGGTTTTAGGCCACTCAGGAAATAATATTCCTGGCATTACTCCTTTCTTTGCCCCTGGTCTTATAGAACCATAGAATCATTTAAGCTGGATAAGACCTTTAAGCTCACTGAGTCCAGCCTTTGTCCCAGCCCTATCAACCACTAGACCATTTCCTGAAGTGCAACATCCACGAGGCTCTGAAACCTCTCCAGGTAAGGTGACTCCAGCACCTCCCTGGGCAGCCCCTTCCAATGCCTGACAACCCCCTTCAGTCCAGAAATTCCTCCTCAGATCCAGCCTGAATCTCCCCTGGTGCGACTTGAGGTCTATTCCTCTTATTCTATTGCTTGTTGGAGTAAATCTATCATTTTAAGTAATTTATCTATATACAGCACAGGATTGCAAACTTGCTTACATTCACTGAAGTGCTAAACTCCATATTCAGTTTTAGAAGTTGCCTGTAAATCACCTTGGATTGATTGGAGACACATGACTTTACATAAATCACTTAATTTTTCGATTCTTCATTTCCCTAACAGAAAATTAACTCAGCTGCCTAACTCACAATTGGGTGCTGTGACATTCCTTGTGAACATTTACTCTACAGTGAGTGGTCAAAATACAATGATTCTTGTTCCTTCAGTACAACAGGATTTTGTCTAATTGAATTAGTGAAACAATATATTTAATTGTGTGTTATCTCTGCAGCTAAATATGAGTTAATTAGGATTCATCTTCCAGACACAAGGCAAGGTTCAGTATTTTTTCTGATTCTCATGTTGTAGGATGCTGATTATATCATATATAAAAACACAATGTAAGAGCACATACCTTTTCTATGTTTCCTTTATGCTTTAAAATGTAGATGCTTCTTGTAATTAACAATCCAAATACTCCAAATATAGAAACACATTTATGTGTATCTTATGAGGAGAAAAACAAAATTGACAGTCACATGAGACCTAAAACTTCTATGTTTTTTTGGAGGAACAAAAGAAAACCGTTAGTTAAACTGATGAATATACAAATTTTGACATCGTTGTACTCAAGATCAAGTACAAATTGAATCTGTTATTTCATTTATGGAAATAGGTGAGCTGGGAAATGCAATTACTATCTATAAATCATTTTGCTATAACCTTCTCCTTCAATATCCTTAAATAGCAAAATGCAACCGAAGCTATTTTAGTTACAGCCTGAACAAAATAAATCCTTCTGGTAACACTCACCTGTCAGGGGATTTGATGTTCTCCAAAGTACTTGTTGGTATTAAGCAAGCAATCTCTCACTTCTAACAGACTTTCTTATTGATATGTATGAGCTAAGTAGTTTATTATTTATATTTGCATGAAGTGGTATGTCAAAGAAAAACACAAAATTAAGGAAACTGCATATTACAAGATCTAAAATATTCCATTCCCATAAAAAACAGCTATTGACAGTTGTGTACTTAGAGTTATAATAATGCGGCTAACAGCTAAATGATGCCTCCTAGGAAACATGTGACAAGAAAACATGTCACAGTCAAGCCTGTCATCCCTGAAAGGCCTACAAAGATGGTGGCATATGCACACACTTTTTAAGTATGCCCAGTTGCAGCCAGAAAGAGCACTGGAAAGCCAGTAACAACGATGATGGTAAAACAGATAAACAATTTTCAGGCAAAACTTTCAGACCATTTGAAACTGAAAAACTCACCAAATTTCCAGCATTTGATTCACCAAAAGACTAAATCAAGAAACAAGGTAATGGGAATGGAAAAGTCCTGTGTTGTATAATGCAGGGTTATACACAAGCTCAGTGCCTTTACTGTATCCATCTTAGTTTGAATGGACAAATGTAAATGTATATAAAAGGATCTGCCTTCTTTGAAATAAATACCAGTCACCATACTTTCCGGTATCTCTAATAATCTGATCTTAACCTTATCTTATGAGGATACCTCTGCTGGTATACTTCAGTATTTTTGAATTGAAATCTGCCCATTTCCTCAACAGTTCTTTAAGCAGAATGGCAGCTGACACGACAAAATCAGGCAGGAACACATTTGGCATTTGCCACAAACCTATATGAAGATACACAGTCTTGACTCTTTAGCTTTGCCAAGAAGTAGGAGTATTCACAGGCAAAGATCCCAGTTTTAGATTTAAAATACAGTATTGGTGGTTAATAAAGCACTAAATGTCTATACCTGAATTTAATGCACAACATCACAATTTGTATGCCTTTTTAAAACCTGGTAGATCACATGCTGGATCGATTCTGTCACTGTTATTTCAGACATCCTGTTTTGCAGGGGTATAACCCAAACCTAGGGTCATTGATGACATGTTGCCATTAGCATTGCTGTTTGCATCTAATCTGTACAGCAGGACATCTCCCTATTGGAACATGGACTACAGAATCAGAATCACAGAATCTCAAGGGCTAGAAGGGATCTCAGAAGGTCATCTGGTTCAATCCTCCTGCCAGAGCAGGACCACCTAGAGTAGGTCACAAAGGAAATCATCCAGTTGGGTTTGAATGTCTCCAGAGAAGGAGACTCCACAGCCCATCTGGGCAGTTGCTTCCAGTGTTCCGTCTTCTCAACAGGGAAGAAGTTTTTCCTTGTGTTTCTGTAGAACCTTTTTCTGTTGCAGCTTGTACCCATTGCCCCTTGTCCTGTCATTGGCCATCATTGAGAGCAGCCTGGCTCCAACCTCCTGACATGTATCCTTTATGTATTTGTAAACATTAATGAGGACAACCCTCAGGATCTAGTGTGTTTTCCCAGGGAATAGAGGATGTTGTGACGTTAATGTCTGAAATGGCAGTATCTGTAGATCTGCAGTTAAGTCATTTACCACACCACAGGAGTCTTGGAGGAAGTCAAGCTAATTGTGAACAGGAGCTCAACTGCAGTCTTCCTATTTGGTTTAGGTTTTCACAGTCAACAGGTTACTTTTACCCCTGTCCTGAGAAGGTTGTAGGTCAGCTCAATTAATTTCAAAGTCTAATTTCATCACAGGAATTTAAAAGCTTGACAATTACACCAATATCACAGAGAAACAAGAACTTCTTTGGTTTCAAAGCTCTTTATTTATGCCTCAATTCTACAGATGGAGCTTTGCATTGATGATGCTTTACTAAACTGAAACATGTCTGGATGGGTCTGGAGAAGGATGTTGTGTTTTTTGCCTTTAACACATCATTCCATCTAGGACTTGGTTAAATCTCATACCAATCTTTAATTCTCACCTATCAATACAGTGCTCCTACACAACCTTGTTGTTGTCTCGCTTCATTGTCACTGCCCACCTTTGTTAGGCGGTGCTTGACAGCTAATTAAATATAAACACGAAGGATGAGACCATTCTTTTAGAAGCCTGTGAAACAAGTTGGTTGTAGCATAAAGAGATTTTAAATTAATATATCAGGGCCATCAAAGAAGAAAAAGTACTTTTTTTTTCTGTTTTACTTCTGCCATAGTAACTAAAAGGAATGTTTCTCAGCTCACAGGTAGTCTGGTTAATCCAGAAGGTTTCTACTTCTCTAGTGAAGTTATAGTCTTCATTTTGCTGGGAGTTTCTGCTAAATTTGTGTATTCAGCTGGCTGGCTTCAGATTTTTCAGAAATGAGTGAATTTTCTCCAGAATTCTGCTGGCAAGGGAATATCAGCTTATCCCAGAGATCTGGAGCATTGTGGTCTTGTGAAGCAAGGGCTACAGACACAGAATTTCCTCATTCTGAGAGAAAATAAGCTGAGAAGAAACAGTGTCTAAGCCACACAACACCATACATGTCCCACCAGAAAGGATAGATGCTTGCTGAAAGTCACTTTGAACAGCTGCTTCCAGAAGCAGCCATAATTTCAGCAGCAAAATCCACTAAAAGAACTGAAATCACTTCCAGCGAGATCTTTTATCAATAATTGATTGTGTTATACAAGTTTTCCCAAGGACTCTGGAATTGTTGCATTCCCAATTCACACCCTGCTTCAGAGTAATTTCCTCAAGTAGGTAAGTAATGTTTGAAAATAGAAATTTGCTTAATGTCAGGAAACAAAAAAGAATTCATAGTAATAAGGAACTGTTGCTGGCATATCAAATGGATGAATTAAAGCTAATTGAATAGTTCCAATTTAGGCTAGTCTAAACAGAGAATAGAATAGCATCAGATGGCATTCACTGGATAAGACAAAAGTAGCTCTGAAAAAAGACACAGGGTTATCAAATCTTTTGTAAGGGAAACTGTATTCAGTCGTCTTCTATGTCTACACAGGGTAAGACAAGAAGTAATCATTTCAATTAGTAACAAAAGTGATTTGGGTTACATATTAGAAAGCATTTTCCAATTGTAAATATGGTTCAGCACGGAACACGAAATAACTTTTGCTTGTGCCAAGAATTTTGGCATTTTAATCCTTGCTTGCAAGAGAAATGTATCAGGACTCTTCCAAATAATTGTCCATATTATATTGCTTTTTAGGAACATGAGGAGCACTTTGAATTTTACTTTTCAAAATTAAGACCTTTTCATTTACTGTCATCTCATCAGTTTTGATAACTTATCTATACATACAAAGATACGAGTGAAATATATATGTGCATACATGTGTACTTTTTACATTTTGATAGCATGCCAACAGACACATAATGAAATCAGTAAACTAGATTAAGGTGATTGGCAGGGAACAATTAACCATTACATTAAAGCTGATGTGTAGAAATCCATACTCCTGGATTTGTGTATACATCTGCATCGTTTTTAACTGTGAAATTATTGAGAGGCCACCAACTTTCAATCAGGTAACTAGGCAGCTGTAGTGAAAATTTCATAGAATCATAATGGTTGAAAAAGACCTTTATGATCATCAAGTCCAAGAAATCACCTCATGCTGCCAAGCCCATAACCAAACCATAGGCTTTCAACACCTCATCTATGAGTCTTTCAAATATCTCTAGGGGTGGTGACTCTACAACCTCCCTCTCAGTGAAAAAGTTCTTCCTAATATCCAACCTAAACCTCCCTTGGTGCAACTTGAGCCCATTTCCTCTTGTCCTGAATCTTACAGCATGGTTTGATCTAAAAGGTGGACTCATACAAGCACAAACTCATAATTTTCACTGTAAGTGCGTCTACGTTTTGTCACTAATACAATACAAATAGACCTAATACTGCTTCAGGTTAATGAAAAGTCCTGTTGACTTGACAGCACAGGCGGATCACTGCTTAGTCATGTTGAAGATAAAGTGCAAGTTTGAGACAGAAACAAGGACATATGATACGATGTTAGCTTCATTAGATTTGCTTGTTTTATGCATAACCATATTCGTTTTAAAACAGTTTTTAAAGGTGCTTTCCAAGACTTTCCAATGTATTTCCAGAGTGCAATTTATCAGAGGAAGGTTTTATTATTTGATATTGAATGACTGGCTTATTCCCAGTTTTAAGTCACTGCAGAGTATAATTCCAGTTAAATACATGGTTAAGTGCCTGGCTGAAGCAGGTAGATAAATTAACAACCTTTCTTGTGCAAATATATTTATATGTGGTGGATTTAGGTGAACCGAGCTGCTTCCTTAAAAGAAAAGTGGTTCCTTAAAAGAATGCAGTTTGACTTATACACCATAGTGAGAAAACCAAACTTTATCAATGCGATTGAGATGTTAAGGACACAAAATAGAAACTATAGTCTTTAAGTCCCTGGTTTTATTTTGTTACAAGTTTAGAAATGGGACTATTTTTGATCCCTGCATTTTGTTCCAATAATTGTTCTTTTGCAGCAGTGTAAAGAAGACAGACAGCCAGGAGAAAGAATGGGCATCACTAACACAAAGTTTTCATATTTAGAACAGGACTAAAACTTCTACCACTTCCAGATGGGTTTGACGACAGTGATATGGTACAGTTTAATTCAATGATGTCTTGATGCTTTCATTTTCTAAAACATTGTATACAAGTCTATTAAATATTGTTATTTGGCTGCAAAAATGATAGGAAAAAAATAACTGAAAGCTTTTTGAGAAGTTATTGAGCTCACTTTCCTACAAAAAGGCAAAATCAATGGTGTCATTCCTGACAATTGTTTGGCTATTATCAAAACTGTCCACTGATAAGCATTTTGCAGAGTCCTCAGGCAATATTCTTCTGTGCTGAACTCTCTTTATTACTAACACATTGTCCTTAATTCATATCTGAATCTTCCCTGCTGCAATGTTATTCCAGAACTATTTCTCCTGTCCAGTAGGAAAAATGAAACCTGTTTATTCTATTCCACTTTGCAGCAGCATTTTACATAGTTCAGGACCTACAGGAAGCAATTAACACTTTCTCCAATTTTCACCACCAGTTCACTCAATCTTCTTTCATCAGTGATATTATTCTAGGTCTTTGATCATTATTTTTACTTTCCTTTTCAATCAAGCTCCCTCTTTCTTTCAGTTTGTACCCCAAATTGACACAGTACTTCAGCAAAGATCTTAAAAATGCAGTTAGGTAACATATCTTGCTTATACATGGCTCACCTATGAATAGATTATGATGTACTGTACCTCACTTACATTGCTCTATAGACGTTCTATTTCTTCAGTGAGTTCTTTCTGTTTATAACATGCGTATTTTCTTATGTAAAGATATTTAGGGATCGTAAGCAGATGAAGAAAACATGTTTAGGATTTACCTTTCTTATGAATAACTATTGAAACCATGCTTATAAATAATTTAAAGAAATATATACTTTTTTTCTCACTATAGTTTCTATTTTGTGTCCTTAACATCTCAATTGCATTGATAAAGTTTGGTTTTCTCACTATGGTGTATAAGTCAAACTGCATTCTTTTAAGGAACCACTTTTCTTTTAAGGAAGCAGCTAGTTCACCTAAATCCACCACATATATTTACACAAGAAAGGTTGTTAATTTATCTGCCTGCTTCAGCCAGGCACTTAACCATGTATTTAACTGGAAATATACTTTGCAGTGACTTAAAACTGGGAATAAGCCAGTTATTCAATATAAAGTAATAAAACCTTCCTATGATAAACTGCACTCTGGAAATACATTGGAAAGTCTTGGAAAGCACCTTTAAAAACTGTTTTAAAACAAATATTTTGTCTCAGATAATAATTCAGTAATTGGAATAAAGAAATATTGGACAAGACACTACTAGATAATATCATTTTTTTAAGGTATATTGAGACCCAAGTTGGTTTTTGAGAGACATTACAGAGCTGAGAGGAGCTATACTAATTATCATGAAAAGTCAAAGCTATCTTCCAAACAACATGACGTAATTCAGCATCATGTAAAACATATTGGGGTTAATTACCTCCTAAATATTATATTAAACATCAGTCTTTATGTCCATTTTCAGTTCAAGGAAATAAACTACGCATCAGGAGTAATGCTTTCATGACAATATGAATATATGGAGGGAAGATGGGACTCTGTTTCATCAGTGAGTATGGTAATACTCAAAACATTTAATGTCCTGATGCAAAGCCCATTGAAACAAACATATTAATCACATATTAATCAGTCCAAGATCAGCCTCAACAGTCAATACAGAGAAATTCTCTGTGTTTTTCTTTCTCTACCCACAAAGAAATAGCTGTGTGCACATACAAATTTGTCCTTTTCTCTGTCTCCCAGGCTAATGACTTTGGGCTCATCACCATTCTTATCCACTTTCTCATTTAAACAACTTTCATTCACCACATCTTTTTTTCTGCTCGAGGAAAGCGAAGATTCCATATTCTTATCCTTTCCAGAGAATGGCAGCTTTCCTGATGGTACTGCAGTGCTTCTTCTGGATGGGACCCAAGTATGCTGATATTTGAGAGACATTACAGAGCTGAGGTTTTTTTTCACCTCTTCTTGTGTGTTTTCACATCTGGCACCAACATCTCTTCCTTATCTCTCTCTTATCTCTAACTCTTTGCTCTTTTTATGACAAAAACATCTTCTTCACATGAGCATTCAAGAAAGGATCTTTCATTATATATCTCCCTTGGCAACAGACACAATTTTTAAGACTAATTTCTCATATATAGCTACATCCTTATTTTTTCATGTTTCTCTACACAACTATTCCTCTTTCTCTTCCTTTTGCTAATCTGATGATTCTATGATTCTATGATGCATACAATTCCTACAAGTGCACTGCATCCTCAAGGCTCACTGTTACTCAATGTGTATATTAAGCTAGAATTACTTCCAAATAAATCCGTTTTTTAAGTATAGCTGTGATATCAGATTTTCAGCCACTTAATCCAGTTTCCATTCCAGTTATAATCTCTTTGGGACATACTCTGTGTCTTCAAAGTTCCACTGAAATATAAGAAAAAACTATTTCACTCTGAGGGTGAGAGAGCACTAGCCCAGCTGCCCAGAGGGGTTGTGGAGGCTCCTTCCTTGGAGGTCTTCAAGACCTGCCTGGACAGGTTCCGATGTGACCTGATCTAGGTGAATCTGCTTCTGCAGGGGGGTTGGACTAGATCTCTAAAGGTCCCTTCCAAGTCCTACCATTCTATGATTCTATGATTCTGCACATAACAATAAATTATTCTAAGAACTTATTTTGTTGTTACATGTGGCTTCAACATTGCAGCTATATCATAGCTAGTCTCTGGAAAAGTTCAGTCTACAAAGTTTCTATACAGTCTGAATTCAGGGAAATCTTGACTGGATTTAATGAAATCTCTGAATTAAATCCAGACTGATGTAATACTTAGATCTGTGAACACTGGAAGTTTCCCATTATGTAAATAAACCCAGAGAAATAATCTCAAGATTTTATTGCTTTTTCATTACAATCATTCCTAAAAATTGTTACTATGTGGAAGCAGACAGAAATGCTGATTTCCACACCTTAGAAACTTTATTTTGTATATTCAGGATCAAATATATTTTTTTATGAACACGATTTTTTAACTACCTCATTTTCAGACTTTAAAGCGAGAAGAACTGTCAAGAGTTTGAATTTAATCAATTCATTTCAGAGGTCACATGAGCAATTTGTATAAATCACTCTAAGACTCTTTGAACAGTTCATCTCTTAGCTCCAGCACAATCATCAGCTGAATTAATGAATTCACAGCCTGGCCTTGATCCTTTACTATATAGTTTAGCATAGGCTGGGCAAGCATCAGATATAATCTCCCCCAGCCACCACTGTCTCTGCATATTTAAGCATATATAAGCTTACACATCCTGCATGCACATAGAGATAGATATGGACACATATATTCATGCTGACCAGTATTTCTGTTCCAGCCATGCTACTCACTATTAATCATGATAATCTTGAAGAATCTCTTGAACTCTTTGTATTGCATTTGCAATAATTTAACATTAACAATGAGTTAATAGTTATCAGTTGGTTTTGGATCTCTTCAAATTAATTCTACCAGAAAAGCTAAGAGTCTGCCCATCCTTTGGAAAACACAGATGCAGTGAAGAGAGAGAGCCTTTAGGAGAAAAAGTCTCTATTATAAAGACAGAGACAATGCTTCTTTTAGTTTCCCATTACTTATCTACTTTTTATTTAACTAATGCCATTGCTTTGCCTTTTCCAAATAGATAACCTCAGCGAAGGCCTAACTGTGATTACTATTCAAAATTTGGCAAAGATCTTAAAGAGGTCTGCAATCTGATTAGGTAATAACCCTGTTGCTAAAAGGGAGCATCCACTCTTTTACTGGGATCTTTATGTAGCTTTGCAAAAACACGTCTTTCTGACTTGTCCGCAGCCAAACTAACACGACTTCAGTGACAAATGATCTTCTTAGCCCTCCAGAAAGGAATCCTGACTCGTTTCTTAGGACAGTTTCATTTTTATATCTGAAAGACCAGACAAAGATACATTGCTTTTCAAGGAAAGATGATGCAACCTCAACACTTGAGTGTTTTTGGCATGTGTTTGGCATTTGCGATTCAGGAAGGAGAGATATATATGCAGAAGGTAATACAACTCTGATCTACAATGGCAAGATTGTCCATATTTTCTGAGATTCTATTTCCTTAATTCAGGAGAACAAACGAATTACCTGTGTTTTTTAACTTTAAGAGGTAGACTCTGGAAGTACCACATATCCTTACAGATATTGTCACGAATGACTTGATGCAACCACAGTGTCAACAAGAATCGATGCAGATGAGAACTTTGGAGGTGATTTACTGGCTTCCTTTTTCCTTGGCTATTGTTTTGTGACTCTATGTCAGACAGAGGACTTTCCATTTCTGAATCTCAGACTTTTAAACAGTGAGTTTGCTTCAGTTACTATGTTTATATTCACAGAAAGGCATACAACAAGATTTGGTAAAGCCTTACTTGGTAAGAGATGTCTTTCTCTAAGGAAGACTTGACTAAAGCAGCTAATTTTCTCATGTGCATAAAAAAATTAACCAGGAGATAGCTGCAAAGTCATGTACTCACACAAAACACAGAGAAGACAACAATATTTTCTTTCTGACTTCAGCATAATGTGTATTACCAAGAAATTATTTTTATCTACCAGTAAAGTGGTCACGAGACTTTTACTCATTATGTTTACTGAGCCTAGAGTACTTGTGTTGACTCACTTAACCAAGACATTGTTAATCTTCAGCCTTAATCTTTCTTGGATTCATCTCATTCTTCCCACCAAGTTACGCACTGTTGGAACTAACAGTTACATAATAAGCTTCAACAATTTATCTTCTTCTTTTTTTTTTTCCCCATATCCATGCTTTTCGAACACCTACATACATATCACATCCTCCTTAGTTACTCTAGATCCAATGTTTCAACTAATTCTTCATGACAGTTTGTCAATGTCAAGTATTATTGAGTCACGGATTGTCAAATGTAATACTCAAGCATTTTCCCAATCATTATATAGCAAAGTGTTGAGAGCTGATTTTAGGGAGGGCATGATTCAGCTGCACTTACCTACATTTCTGAGAATAGCTTTTTAACCTCTTTTTTTCTGTGAGGTTTTGTTTCTTCTGCTTTGTTCTGAAGTGTATTATAGTCTGTTGCTATAAGAGATTATATGAGAATTATGTTCAGTTTTCATCATTCGTGCAGAAGAGGTGTGGAAGCTAAGGCACAGCAGAGCTCTTGACAAATTATGTATTGTCAACTTTCCTTGCCCTTCACAAACAATAGAAAAGATATGATGGAGCAATTCACAGGAATTTTTCATGGGCTCTTGTAAAATAATTTTGAATTAAATATCCTTTAACAACCATTGTTAAGGTGGATGTTTCATAAATGCATGCTCTTACAGAAGCATGAGAACAAAATTGTGAAAAGAAAGAATATTTATCTTTTGAGTTGCTGTAAAGCATCACAAAACCATTTATATATATACATCTGAAGAAAATAATAGCAAAAAAACCCAAGTCAGACCACACAAGTGGAAATCTAGCATAATTATTACTCTTTTGCCTCTTTTTTACTATTTTCAATTTCTAATTCAGCTAAGCTGCTGACGGATTTATCTTCATCATCATTGATTTATAAGCTCATCTTGTCAACTTTTTTCCCTTTCCCACACTACTTACAAAAGTTGAATTTTTTTTTTTTTCACTCAGAAGAAATGGCAGCATCTCAAGAAACACTATCAAATTGTGTAAATCCATAATTGGCTTTTGAAGTTCAACAGATTTTGTCTGGATGCCATAGCTCAAACACTCTAACAATAGGAAATAATCAGAACTCAAAACTAACCGAGCACCACATAATGAGAGTTTGGACATCCTGAATTTCTCTGGTTTTTTGCTTTTCTTTTTCTCACTCCAAAGACTTCAGCCTCTTACCACAAACAGCGTTCCTAGGACTGTTCATTAGGACCAAGCAGATCATGACGGGTACTAAAAGTTCAGCTGAAAGCAAAAACCCAGTGTTTCAGGATATGCAGGTTTTTGGTTTATAGTTTGGTTTTGTGTGGAGGGGTGATTTTTTTTGTTATTTTATCTACCAAATGGAATTTGGTAATTTATTCCCATATTATTTAAATTAAGTGATATTTATGAAAAGCAAATGAGTTGTTGGATCATAAATTAATACACTACTACTGAGCATACGTGTAGTAAAATGAGCAATAATTCATCTCCTATATTATCAGTATCAATCCAAATAAGAGCAGTGTTCAGTAAGTATCTGTCTTCTGGATTTGTGTCATCTGAAAATGAAATATTTCACATTCCACAGTAACAAGGAAGATATGAAATGGGAACTCCAATGGAAGTTGCAGATTTCAAATCAGCATGTTTAACTGATTTACATTAAAGAGTCTTAAAAGAGCTAGATGATCAGTGTGATGGGACCTCAGGGGAAAGGGGAATGTCCTGTAACTGCTATTTTCAGGCTGGAATTTAGAAATGTACCTCTTAGGCACAGAAATTTCACTGAATGTCTGATCTTCTGCTCAAACTTATAAAAAATTCCAGCTGTTAACTTCTCAGAACAAAACATATCACACAGTTCTTCTTGATTGTCCTTCCTACAGTTTATATAATCTTTTTGACTTCACACATTCATTATGAAGGATAAGAGTTGGAAGACAAAGTGTAGACATGTAAATATGATACTTTTATTAGTTGACAGCATATGTCCTTGTATGAAGTTGAGAAATGACAGCAGGTAAAAGTGTCTTCTTGATTCTTTTGATTAGCTGAATAATCAAGCTGTTATTTCTTTGAATGACCTTTCCTGTTATGATACTGCTTATTATCACCTTCCCTACATTGCCTGTCCTCTAAATACTGTTCTCTCTATTGCAATCTCTTTCTTGAGTCAGAGCAATATATTTTCTCCTTTATTTTTATTCCACTACAATTGTCAGCATCTTCCACAGTGTTAACTCTTTGACCTATTAGATCAAGGTAATTGAATGCTTATTTCTTATTTAAATGATACTATTTAAGGCCTCATTTAAATATCAATCTTATTTCACCCTATGTATAATATAAGCAAGCTTCTATAAACCTGTCAGTACATGAAATTTCTTCAGAAATGCCTAGGTTGGCTAATGCTTACAATTCACTTGTTAAACCTCATATCACTTCACTTAGTTTGAAATACAGATAGGAATTTGTTAATTGTATTCAGATGTCAAGCTCTAGAAAAACCTTGTAAGAAGGATATTGTGTAAGAGTCTCTTGTGTACATGTTCCAGTCACAGTGCCATGTTATAGTCCAGACTTTAAATAACAGTATTTGAAATTAGAAGGTTATTTAGTATGAATAGCTACTGGAGGGCTAAGCTAATCATTTATATGTTCTTCATTTTGCTCTCACTTCTACAGAGACAATTTAGTTTACCTGTCTCCAGTTTTGAAACCAACAAACAAAAGTGTAAATAGTTTTAGTTGGTGTAATTCATAGATCTAGTTTAGGAAAAAAAAAACCAAACATATAATGTCAGCAAAGGGTACTATTTTTATCATAGTACATTTTTGAAAAATCTTTCATGGTCATCGAATTTAGTGCACCTATAAAATTCAAGGCAGCTGCTGAGGATGAACTAGCAGTTTAAAAATACTAAAGAGCCAAAAATTATCTGATTCCTTCTCTCTGATCCACGAATTTTGATAGATTTGCACAGAAGTGATGCATATATACAATATTTACCAAAATAAAGGGTCAGAGTTTTAAAAGTAGACCATTTTATGAAGCAATTTAAGCAATTATTAAAATTAGGAGAGTGCCTGTCCAGAGTAACAAGCTGAGTTAATGTCCTCAGAATTACTTTCTTTTGAATTCAGCAGCAAACTTCTTATAAGCTTGAGGTAGGATTAACTCCACTGAAGTCCACAGACATACAGTGGTGTCAAACCATACATAGATCAGATCTAGAGGGCCAAATTCACACTTAATGGGAGCTGCTCTATTTCATCAACTTCTGAGAAGCTGTGCTAATTTCCACCACAGTAACACAGAAACTTCATGCATAACTGAAAACTGTTAATGGCCTAAATCCCCATTAACCAATACTTTATTAATATAACATTGTGGGGTTTTTGATCTTGGTTTTGCTTTGATCTGCATCCTGATGGTATGTGTAACAATTAATCATTGTGCTCACTCTACAATTTACTGGGGGAAAAAAAGGCAATGCTCAAAAATGCTGGGTTTTTTTTGCCTATTTCATTAGCTTTCATCTAGCCTCCAAATATTTGCTTCCATGTTAACTATTTCTTGCTTTCAGCTTTCATTTCTGCTGCTGACAAGCCCACATCCATTGTTTCCCCCACAGAGAGCTCCATCATCACTTCTGCCCTTCAACCTCCCTACCTGCTTCTCTTCCCATCACTCTTTCAAGATTTCATCTCTTCCCTTGGAGTCAAAGATAAAGCTCAAAGACTCAGACAGAAAAATACTGTGAAAAGCTAGCTAAGATCCCAAGGAAAAGAAAAATCACCACAAGGAGCTTTAAGCCTGTTCCAAGGAGCAATGAAGAACACTTTCACGCCTGGCTGAAAACCTTCAAGCCAGCACTGATGCTTAGTTGAGTAGTATTTAGCTTAGAAATACCCTCTAATAGCCAATAAATATTTGCTCTGTAGCCTTAAATTGTGTGTATACTGCTTGTAGAGTTTCCCTGTACTCGACAAAAGATGCCCAAACAAAAAAGAGGCAGCTAGGATGGGATACTCAGGCAGGCAACAAGGATTTTTCTCATCTAGGCAGCACTAAATTTTCCTAATGATTTTGCTACTGATAAGAGTTGGTGACCCATGATCTTATGTTATTGCAAGGATAATCCAATCCCAGCCAAAATCCCACCATTCTCCAGAAAAATCACAGCCATTGTCAACATTATGCAGGAGCTTGATATGTACTTACTGCATTTATGCAGGGTAACAATTCAATTTTATTTTATGAATGCTATTTTATCTTCCATTTTGTGCTGAAACCTTCAAAAGAGCAGCAAACCTCCCTGCATCAACCACAGCACTAGGCGTGGAGAACAATAAGTCTGTAAGGTGGCTGATTTTTCATTCAAATGGAAACAGCATGGCACAAATAGCTGGCCACTGTCCCAAAGAAACAGTCCTGCCAGGCTGCTTTATAATCCTTTACTTAAAGATGGATCAGCTGGTCTGCTTTCTCTGCTTATTTGGGAGTCTTTTTCAGCCAATGTTCCCTTATTGCAAGGACCCAGGACAAATTTTTAATAGTCTATTGTACTTATAGCTTTGGTCTTTCCCTAATGAACAGAAATTTCTTAGAGGGTGTTCAAAAGCAGCCTTTGAGTAGGTGGCCTATGAATTCTCCTCCTGTGGATAACTTTCAGCTCAGCTAAGAGAGTGGTTTTGGTTGTGGGTTTGCTTTTTTTTTTTGTAGGATAGATTAATATCAGGGGAAAAAAAAGAAATGTTCAGCAGGAGAAGTGAAAAATTGTATCTTGGCTCCTAAATGACCTGCCATAGCCTGATTTTCCTGATTTTAATACAGAAATCTAATGCTTTTTTTTTTTTGGAAAAGCATATCAAAGTGTCGAAATCCATTTAAACCTTACAGAAAATGTAGCAGATATAAATCATTATTGTACAATTCAATAAAGTTAACTCTTCTCCTCACATCTTCTCTTTGGCTGTGAGATTTCTACATACTGGTACCTATTACTGCTGCCTTTCAGAGGTCTGAGATGCTTCTTTTCACATTTTGCAAAGATAAATTTGTTTCCAGCTCTGAGGGTCACCCTAAGATCAAAAAGCCATTGTTGATAATCAAAAGCCTGAAGTTTTTTGTGTCTCTGGATCTTTGACTTCAAAACACCTACATAAAGATCAGTGCCAGATAACAGCATGGATTTTCACTGGAATTTATCAGGTAATTCATCCAGGCAACCTTGGCCAGTTTCAGTATAGATAGTGCCAGTGTTGATCAGAAATATTGTCAATTAATGAGTGCCAAATTTATGTACAGATAAGCTTTGGCCTTATCATCCCTGAGTTATGATATCTTTGCATTTCTCCATGTCTTCAAGCCACTAGACAAGGAGGTCTTTGCTGTTCAGGAAGAGCTGATATGTATGCTGTTCATACATATCAAAATATCTCAGTTAATAATACATATCAACAACTGGACAAAACAAATGAAAAAAATACCCTAGCATGAGGGATTGGAATATCTGATATTCAAGACAAAATCTGGTCTGTTTAGGAAAGGGTCAATATAAGCTGGTAGCTGCTGTTAGGCTGGCAGAGGTTCCTTTAAATGAGGGAGGCCTTTCCTGCTCCCTACTTTGTAATCCTGAGATCTTAAAACAGGTTAAAGAGGAATACTTCATACAAATATATAATGATATGCTTACCAATGTGGTTGGTTGATAGCAAATGCTTTATGTGAGATGGCTGAACATTCTACAATGCCCTGTGCTCATAACTTCTACAAACCTTCACACTCCTTATATTTGTTCTTGTCAAAAAGAGCCTTTCACTTGTTTGTATGGAATAAATAGTTCCAGGAAGAACATAACAACCAGTGACAAAATAAAATGAAAATAAAAATCCCAGAAAATAAGCACAGCCAAGGATTTATAGCTGAAATCAGTATGTGTGTGAGAACCACCACAGGAAATAATGACAAACTCCTCTACATATAACGACCAGAAGATAAACCAAAATCATGACTGTGAGGAAAGAGAGTCGGTTCTTTTATATTTGCAGTGCTATGAAACAATCTGTAGATTCAAAGCTTTACTGAGCTCGTTTCAGAGTCAGTGTTATTAAGTCATGTGCAGAAGAATACCCGTCTGAAATACAAATGCACAGATTACTTCAATTCACTCAGTAAAACGGGCAAGACAGTTATGGCATAAATCTGTTATTCTCAGCTTACTCACTAGTTTCGTTATTTACTTTTTCTAGATCCATCCATGCTACTCTGTCTCTCAAGTGAATGGGTGACAATAGAGCTCATCTGGGAAGACGAGTTGATCTACAAACACATGTTTCTTTCCACGCTAATCATCTCTCTCTAAACGACATATAAACAACGGTGCCAGAACTCCCACATTAATCACATCGTGCCATTTTTTTTTTTTTTCTTAAAAGATACTGTGATCTTAAGTCCTCTTTCTCTATAAATGATTTGCAAATGAAAAATCAACTCTGTATATAGGCCAAAGTCAATGTCTGGGATTTCTTTTTAATTAGAAAATCCCGATTCATCACTATTTGACAATTTTGTCAAGACTTTTCTTCACTCTCCTGAATGCACTCTTTGAAATAAGGAAGAGAGACATAAAATCATTCAGAAAGACAAAGGGAAGAATAAATAATTCCTCTCTGTGTAGACCAGTGAATCTTTAATTGTGCATACAAACGAAGAGCTGCAAAGGGAGACACTAATTCCACACTCTTATGGCCCTGCTAATTGTTTTGATTGGCAGTTTCAGACTCCCGTATCAATTCTGGTACAGAAAAGTCTGAGTTTCCCTCAGGTATTCTGTGTTAAAAGAGTAGTATAGGTCCCTGTTTCAAAATACCTTTTATACTACACAAGAAAGCTTCACAGGATGAGAAATGGCATTTTGTTCTGGTCTATAGACACATAAACACATACACTTATGGGTATATACACGTGGATAAAACAACAAAGGCACCACGCAAATTAAAGGCACAACTGAAAACCACAAAGAGCAATGTATGGAATTATGATTTGATTGAAAAAAATTATTTTCATTCTTAGAAATAACACTCTATTAATATTAAACAACTGCAATGCTTAATTATTCGATTAATCAGACAGCAAGCTCCTCATGGCTCCTTTTAAGAATCAAAGCTGAGATCTCTTGTGGCTTGAGATGTTAGGAGATAGCAAATCACGGTTAGAGTTGAGTTCTTCTTCTCCTATATTCTTTCCTCAAGTTTCAAAACATGCATTTTGGGAACACGTGGAAAAGAGCACAGTGGGAGCAAATTCTGGGAAAAGCAAACTAGAGAACTGTACAAGTACAGTACTGTACTGTAATGAATACAGCTGCCTTTTCTTTTTTGCTTTTCTTTTTCTGGTAAAGTGTATATATTTTGCAATTCAGCCATTTTAACATCAAAAACAAGTATTAAAAGAAAAAGCTTGCAGATGGCACCAGAGTAATCAAAATAGATTCTGATTTAATTGTTTTAAAATACTCTTAACCGTTCCCCAACCTACACATCTCTCTTTTCTATTTAACTCTGCTTGGTGCCAGGTATCTGAAGGTTTTGCATCTGTTAGAAATAATTTATTTGGGTTGAGCAAAAGTCGAATTCGAAGTATAGTAGTGCTATCCAGATGTGGATGCATTCCTCAGAGAAATATGTTTCGTCTGTGATTCAGGGAAAATCAAACCTGGATGCTGATTCTGATGGCTGCTGACAAAGATGCTCAGAGATACAAGTGGTACATCTGTGACATCCATGGCATTCTTTGAAATAATTGTAATAATCTGAGGTTTGAACTGAAAGTTACAGAGGGAAGTCCTCTGTCCGTACCCAGAAGGCTTTCCAAATTGTTTAAGTAAGCTCTAATAAAGCAGAGACACTAATAGCCATGTTTCGGTTAAGCTGCACAATAAAGTATTCTATCATTAGAACAGAAAATTCACTATTAAGTGAATACGGTCTCAGAATCCTATTCTCAGTAGTTTACTGGTGCATACGACAGAGACCATCACTAAAGCTGCTGATAAAGTGTGTTGTTGAGCCATATGCACTGTCCCTTACTCTCATCCTGCCTTTGTCTACACTCGAATTTCCTCTCTCATTCTCACTACCTTTGAGTCTTTAATGGCTCTTTTCTCACCCCTTAATTCCATATAAATATTTTCCAGAGGCTGCTTCAAATGTGAAAAAAAAAGAAAGAGAATAATTGAAAGTCAAGGAAGCTAAACGATCTAAACACTAATTTCAGCCATACTGACTTATCTAATGTAACTGTTAAATGCTTCATGGCAGAAGCTATCTCACACTCTGACACTGCCTGTTGCTCGCTGCAAAATGATACTTCATCTCAAAATGTCTCCTGGTGTTTTTGTTTTATTACCAAATAAGTAACAATAATAGCTGAAAATAAGTTAACCTATTAGCATTGATTGAATGGAGAAGAATATAATTGAATTTAAAAGAGATTTAATGCCTCCTAGTCAGTCAGAACAACGAAAAATAAAATTCATTAGTAAGTTTATGCAAGGATTCAGTTTTTATAAAAGAAATTTGATACGCCTTTTAGCTTCAGAAGCATCATAACCAAGACTCTTCAGTAATAATTCGGTGTCCAAAGAGAATGTAACTATTTATTTTCTTTTGCATTTATAGGAAACTTAAAATAGCAAAATATCAGACATTACTAACGTAAGAAACCTGTGTGATAGCTTATTTCATATAAACTGAGTCATAAAGGCTAAACTGAGTTTCTTACAGTAAGGTTGCAGACTGTTAGGAACTCCATGAAAGAAAAGTATTTTTTTGGTATCCTACATAATTTCTGTGATTGTTAAAAAGTCCATAAGCTACAAAGACCATTCCAAAATTGAAATGAAAGGAGATTTTGAAAAAAAAAAATATATATATAACCTTCAGTTCTTTAACACAGAATAGAAGTTAAAGTGAAATGATATGTTCCAAATAACCAGATATCATTAACATTACCAAAAAAAATCCAACTGAAGACATTTACAGGAACTCTAGAATAACTTTATATCCTAAATTTTTAGAACTCTAAAGGTTTAGGTGATAATACAGCATGCTTATGAAATTATATATATTTAAACAGCATACTTAAAAAAATCTCATTAAAATCTACCACATAAGTGCAGGAAAAAACCTCCAATGTTTTGAATCCATGACCTTCAGTAACTCAATCAATAAAACATCATAAACACACACAGAAACTTCCCACCTATTATCAGTAAGAAACAATAGTAAAGTTCAGGTATGGTAATTTACAGCCTTCATGCTGTCTGAGGATAGATTGCAAACTGTCAAAACCATTTCCTACTGAAGTATTGGTGCATGAAGGCTTGAAATCAAATACCGGTCCCACGGTCAACACACCATTTTTCTTTCCAACATATCATTTGGTCAGACTGTAGAAATGTGATCTTGAAAATTGGAAAACCCTGAGTCGTAGATTATTCCCCACGTTTGCCAAGTGTATTGGTACTAGAGCGGCTGGAAAGCTTAAGTATTGAATCTAGTTTAATGTGACAATAAAACCATGTTGACAACCCTGGACCACATATAGGTGCTTATCCTATGACTTACACAACTATGTTTTCTCAATATGCAATAACAGCAAAATGTAATAAAAATGTTAATGAGGTAAATTAAGTGCAAGAAGTTAAATGATAATGGTAATATCATAACTCTGTGTCAGCTATCTTGTGCCTAACATTCACACTAAGTTGAAGGAGGTGGTGTAAGCTATTCATTGTATCAAGCATGAAAGTTTTGGAAACCTAACTGTACTTCTCAGAAAATGAATTCACAACAGAAAGTGAGGAAGAAAATACATTTCAGTGGAGTAGAAAATCTTTTGTTCAGATTTTAATTTTCCATTTGTTTTAGGCCTATTAAAAGGAATAATAATAAAAAAAAAAGAAATAAAGAAAATCTTTTACTAAACCCAACTACATGCCAAATAGAAAATAGATTGGAATTGTACTGGTGATGGTAATCTGATTTATTTCTTACTTTGTGCTTCTCATATATTTTCAAAGAAGCTACAATGAGTTCCAATTGCTGTGTACCTAAAATGCAGGATACAGCAAGACTCCTCTCACTGACATAATTCTCATTTTGGTAAAGTCCTAGAGGAGAAAAATGACAGACAGTAACTCCACATCCCACTGCTGACTCCTCCGTGCCTTTGCCCAAGCTCACGACAGCCCAAAGGAATATATGAATACCAAAAAGCTTCAAATGCAGATTATAAAGTTTAAGGTAAGCTGCCTCTGATTTCAAGAAATGTGGAGCACCTCAATGGTCCCAGAGGACCTGCCTGAAGTTGTCTGAAATTGGAAACTGAAAAAAGTAAAAGAAGGAAGGAACTGAAGACGTTTACTCCTACTGAAAATGCTGGCCATGAACTCTGCCTTGCTCTAATATAGGGATTTTAGCCATTTCACAGCAGGAGAGTAGCAGTTTTGCTGGACAGAATCAAACTTTACATGTTATTGTAATAAACCGCAAACTCCTTCATTCTAAATTTATTCTGAAACATGTATTATTGATGACTTAAGGACTATATACCTTGTACTGGGTAATTTCTTGACTGTACAACTAGACTGATTCATTACTAACATAAACACTGGCATACATGCTACAAGTACATAATGCAGTATATACTGCAATTCTATATCTAGAGCTAACTTGCATTTATTTGCATCCCAGGGTGTGTGTGTGTGTATATATATATATATATATATATTTCTTTTTCTTGTTTCATATCACTTTCATAGCACTTGCAAGCCATGTTCCTTCCTCCTAGCTCTGTGCATGCCACTGCACCCTATTTTATCCCTTTGATCTGTTAATATTCCTTTCACATGTGCATTTGCTGCCCTGTGGAAGCCCAGGGTTATCAGTACAGGGTTCAGCACAAAGACATGGTATTGAATGCCATCATATTTTAATGTATTTGCTTTCAAGTGCACTCAAGTAATTCTCAAAGAAGAATTAATTCTGGTTTAGTTATTCATGGTTGGATGAGACATGGCTTACCATTGATGATTTTTCCCCATCAGACAGCAGACTAGAATGTCTTTGAATTGTTTATGTCTACTTTTATTTGACTGTCTTGCACCAAGTTTTTCTATACCTGTCTGGCTCTAACGTTCGTCTCTCTTTTACTACTACTCTATTTCTATATTTCTCTAATATCTGTGCTGCTCAGAGTGCTATAGTTGCTGCATATGGTTTCTGACTCATCACAGCCTCAGCTGCTTTCACAGAATCTCAAGGGTTGGAAGGGATCTTGAAAGCTCATCCAGTCCAAACTCCCTGCCAGAGCAGGATAACCTACAGTAGGTCACACAGGAACTCATCCAGGTGGTTTGGAATGTCTCCAGAGGAGACTCCACAGCCCATCTGGGCAGCCCCTTCCAGTGCTCCCTCACCTCAACAGGGAAGAAATTCTTCCTTGTATGTCTTTGGAACCTCTCCTGTTCCAGCTTGTGCCCACTGCCCTTTGTCCTACCATTGGCCATCACTGAGAACAGACTGTCTCCATCCTCCTGACACCCATCCTTTACATATTTGTAAATATTAATGACTTTTTGAGGGCTGAAGTATCAATTCATTGTCCATCTCAGCTTCTTGTCTCCTTTGCTGCATTAAGCTTTTTTAGTAGGTACAGTCTCCTTTTTAGTACTCTAATTTTCCTTATTTCTCGTTTTCTTCTTCTGTTATTCTCATATTTAAGGATATTCAAAACTTGCCAGATAAGACCTTGAGAAACCTGATCCAATACGACAGTGGCTCAGACCAGAGACCTTCCAATTCAAATTATCCTGTTATTTCACTTTTTGCCATGTAATGAACAACAAAATGGACAGCAAAATCTAAGTTGACTAGTCTGTCTTGGTGCTGAGTATGAAATCTGTACACCTTGACTTGCTTTCTTTTGTCTTGAAGTCTTGCTTAATATTTTTCCCTTTGCCACCAACACCTTTTGTTACTTTGTGGATACCAAGATAAAGTCATCCTGAACTCCAATTCCATGTTTAGCTCCCCGTCCTTGCTATTTGGAGGCATTTCATTTGCTCAGATCTGCTTTTCTCAGCAAATGATTCACAATTCCCATGAACATTCCTGCTTCTAATTAGAGATTCGTTAACATTTTCAAGGCTATTCCCAGACACCACAGTTCTAACTCTGTAGTGTCTACTCTTTCACTACTTTATTCCATGCAAGAGAAAATGTGGAAAGCTCATGAGCAATGATCCAACCCATTGAGGACAACAGTCACTAAAACACATCAAAACACACATCAAATCACCTTAGTGCCTCTAGAATTTCTTGTCCTATTCTCTCCCCAAATAGAGCAGAAAATTCTTAATTTTGAACTTCTAATTTTTGTTGCCTCTACAATGCTCAGTGCTTTCATGCTGGTGGCATGTTCAGTGACCCTGGTAGCAATACCTATGAAATTTTCTTCCATGTTTAAGATTCACCAGACAGACAGTGACCACTCAGTTATGTTTGCTTCAGGTAACAGCATTTGTGAGACACCGTAGCACAGTGAAACTCTTGCTTCATTGCAGGGCACTGGCAGAGATTCTGCAACTGAAGAGTGCCTCCAAGACTGGCTTTCTTTTGTCTCCTCCAAACATTTATTTTTTACACTTGACCATTTCTCCAGCTTTAAGTTAGATCAGTGTAAATGCATAATATAAAGGATGCAGTACTGGGTATGTTGGGGAGCAAAGATTCATAAACACATTTAGATTTAGAATATTTTCTAGAATAGATTAGAATATAATAGAATATATATAGAATATATAAAGAATATAATAGAATATATTAAGAAAAATTGCTTTCTTCTGGGGACAGCCCTTATTAATTTTTCTGTCTTCATTGATTGAGCTTTCAGTGCAGTCTCATATATTATTTCACTGAGAAGTGCAACAGGAGGGTAGCTTTGCATGGTATGATAGTAAAAATGAGCAACCAAGGATAACTGAAATTATTAATCACTTTTTTTTTTTTTAACCAAAGAGTAATGTGAAGCTCTCCCCTAAAGGAAATCCTTATGTAAAGCACAGTGGATTACCAGCAGGGTCCAAGCTGCTCTTTATTAAAACATATATCTTCAGTTGTCGTAATTAGAATCACCCAGAACTCTTCAGAAATTGATGTCATCAATATGATGGGAGAAAGGACACGATCTCAGAACAGTATGGTCTGATCAAAACCCTAACTACGTCTGTGAAGAGTACTACTGATTTTAACAGCATGTGATCTATTCCTTATTGTAATAGTAGTTACCTTTTTGTTGGAGGAAGATATGCTCAATTGTTCTGTAATTTATAAGTGAAAACTATGTTTTGAAAAATTTCATTAAAAAACAAAAACCAATGAGTTATAACTTTCTGCTGATTTATCCCACTTCAATTTCACACAGATCACTCAGCAACAAATCCTCGACATTTTGCTAATACCTCAAAACGATCAAGAAGGCAAACTCTGTAATGGAGTTGGCCTCTTTGATTAACTATCAAGTTGAAGCTTTATGCTTAGGGTTCATATTACAAATATCACGTGAAAGAATAGTTCTTTTTAACAACACTTAACACCAGCAATGGAAAAAATCACAACAGAACACCTTAGTTTTCCTTGTAACAACAAGGAAACAAACAAACAGAGCAATAAAAGTGAAGTTAAGCCACACAGTAGGGTAGTTTATGAAGAGTATGTCTGGAGTAGTCAAGTGAAGTTAATTCTTCCCCACAGAAAGTAAACAATTAACTAAGATTGCAAAACATTCCTGACTTTAAAGCATTCCTAAGGATACTTCAGCTTTAAGTAAAACTCTCCAGACAGAATTACAATTTTATCTATGAAAAATCTCAATTTTTAATTTCCAGTTATGACGAAAGATGGAGAAAGTAGTAACATAAGAAAATAGAGATTAAAGAAAAAAAAAAAAGAAATGTACTTGGGGACTAAAAATAAGATCCAACATCTGTTTTCATTTTTATTCTATTACTATTGCACGTCTCATGCAGAGGCTTTGGTTTTTAAAAAGAATTGTCTTTCTCTACTCTGTTCTTTGATTCTTCACATACTCTTTTTTTTCACTTTTGCCTCATTCCATTCTCTCCTCTCTTCTCTTTTCTTTCCCAGACAGATAATCATGTGGGTTTGCCCTTATGGCCCAACCTATACAAAGCTGCTGTCTCCCTGCTCCATCTAAGTGGGATCACTGCAGCATGTGCTCCAAAACATGCATCCTGCTGGAAAACAGATGAAGTGCACAGAAACCAGCCTGGCCACTGAGAACAGTTATCTTCCAAAGACTGCAGCTTATTATATGGCTAGATTTAACTGTAAAGACCACAGTTTATTTTACCAAATGTGGAGCAGATGCTGAAATTGCTACTGGTATTACACTTCTGAACACCTACGGATTTTACAGAACATCACGCCAGGGCTTTTATCTCACTTGTATCAAATAGAAGTAAATGCAGATCAGCAGCTTAATAGTAACACCCAAAGAGCCAGAGCTGCTTAAAGCTGTATGGCTGGAAGGGTATTATATGGCAAAGAAGAACTGATGCAAGCCCTTCCTAGTTTTTGCAATAGACTCTGAACATCAATTTGGTCAGTAAAGTATTTAAGCCCTTAGAGCTATGTGGGCTGTTGTAAGATCAATTTTTGCAAGTCTTTTGCAATGTAAAAGGGCCTTTAACTTATTTTTTTCTCTAGACACCATGGTCAACACCAGTGCAGGAAATCTGCCCTGTAGTTGTTCTTTTAATGTCAAGGCTTTTGTGAGCTGCTGGACAAGGCAGAACTTGTATTGCTGACTCAAGGAAAGTCTGGCCTTAGCACACACTACATAAATACAGATCTCACCCTTGGGATCAGATCTACTCATCATGGTGACAGCTGAGTCAGCACCTTGGGTGAATTTGGAATTTAGGCTGGTCAGGTTTTAGGGCTAGCATAGTGAGTTCACCTACCTCTGTAGCCAGCCAGCAGAAGGTTTGCAAATGTGTTTGTAGAGCCACATCTTGGAAACTCCAATGGTAGTGTCTCCTAGTGGGTAATGTGACAATCAGATTGCATAAAAATCTCGAGAATATCACAGAATCCCAGAAAGGTAGAGGTTGGAAGGGTCCTCTAGAGAACACCTAGTCCAACTCCTCACTAAAGCAAGTTCCCCTCGATCAGGGGGCACAAGAATGTGCCCAGGAGGGTTTGGAAACCTCCCAGGGAGTCTCCACGCCCTCCCTGGGCAGCCTGGGCCAGGGCTCCCTCACCTCAACACCAAAGGAGTTTCTCCTCATGATCAAGTGGAAATTCCAGGGTTTTCAGCTTATGCCCTTTACCCTTGTCCTGTCACTGGACACTACAGAAAAAAGACTGCGCCCCTTATCTCACATCCAGCTTTAGATATTTATCAGCATTGATAAGGTTCTCATTTTTCTCTTCTCCAGTTTAAACAGCCCCAGAGCTTACAGCCTTTCCTCTTTAGGAGAGATGTGTCAGTCCTCTCATAATCTCTGTAGCCGTCTGCTGGATTCTCTCCAGCAGTTCTCTATCATTCTTAAACTGGGGAGCCCAGAACCACTGGACACAGTACTCTGGTATCCTGGTACACAGTACCAGGGCACAGTGGAGAACCTCCTTTGATTTGCTCACACTCTTACCAATGCCTCTTGAGATGCCATTGGCCTTTTTGGCCATGAGGGCACATTGCTGCTCATGTTTAGTTTGCTGCCCACAACAAGTCCCAGATCACTCTGCATAGCTGTTCTCCAGCAGGTCAACTCCTAGCTTGATGATAGTGAAGTTGAGAAGACTTCTGAGGACTGAAATCAAACCTCTAATTTTAGATTTTTCCATATGGACTCAACTTCTGTGACAATGAGGCTGTCTTCACCATCTGGTGTCAAACACCAAACTCACTCCTGCTTCAGCTGAGTGCATGACACACACTGATAAGCTCACTCAAATGCAAAATGGCACAGAAGCCAAGACATTTTTGTGCCAGTGCTGTATATGCAACTGCTTTAAGTATGTGGTAATTTTCAAGTCAGGCATGCTGTAATGAAGACAATCTATGATTTATGGTTGCCGCTTCATGAGAGATGACAGAAGTCAACAGTTTCAGAAATTATTCATCAGAAGGACTTTGAAAGTGGTCTGATCTCTTACCAGTACAAACTAGATAGGGTTGATACTACCACACTCTCACATGGAACAAATAATTGGCTATTTGCAAACTAACTTGAGGCATATAATATACCTTGGGTTCCTCACACCATTAACAGACAAATGCAGGTGCTCTCAGAAGGCCATTCAGAGAAGAAATCGAATTGCTGTCTGCCAAAGGTGCTCTAAGTCTTCCCCAGCTGGGTGCCAAACTTAATATTACTATCCCTTGGTGCTCTCCATCAAAGTTTCTATGCAATGCGACTTCTGTGCCTCTGTAAGTTAGAGAAGCTGCCTCTGCGACTGTCCAATTGTGTTTATTATCCCAAAGCAGCCCATCTGCCCGGCACTCACACCTGTCAGCATGTTCATTTGGAGTCTAAACAAATCACATCTGCCATGTGGCTGCATGCCACAGATCAATAGTGAGAACCAACCGTGTTGTGTGGTGTGCCAGCACAGCCTTGCACTTCTCAGGGATGGACATCCCTCAAGCATCACAGGGCACGAGAGGAAGCACCACACAGTGAGCAGTGCCAGGGGATGGCACCTCTAGTTATCACAGCTGCCTCAGGATACACTCTATGTTCAATAGGGTTTACTCTTGGGTATGTAACGATTTGTGGTTTGCATTTTGATTAAATGGCAGAAGTTTCCATAGAGCAAATGAAGCACACTATAATGAATGCAAATCAATGGATGTATTAATTTCTTTTTACTGCATCGGAATTGCTTTCTTTTCTGAGAATGCATTTTAAATCAACCCTTTTAAGAAACTTGAGCATAAGATACAGATGTGCAAATACCTTCCATCTTCCACATTCATTTTTCTTAGTAGTCTAATACTCTTGTTAAAATTCATTATCTCAAAGTAGCATCACACCTATCATCTCCCCATCACTGGAAGACAAAGCATGGCAACTTGTACTCCTCTCTTGAGTTGTCTACTGATCTAAGTGGTTGCTAACAGTTTTGGAAGCTCATGCTTATCTTGAACATACTAACTAGAAAGATACATGATGAGACCATAGCAAAATGAGGCTTCTGTAGTCATTGTCTTGCTATGTGGCATGTGTATATATTTGTTTAGTAATTTCAAGAGTTAGATTCTGACTTTAGCACCCTGTAGTCCCTGACCCAATATGCCACCCCACTGGATATAAAAGACACATGCTAAGGCACACATTGGCACACAGATTGTGTTACCAGTGAGCAGAACTGCTTTGCAAGTCCCATCTGCTGGGAGGTCAAGGCTTCATAATCAGCACCAGTAAATGAGAGATTAAAATGTAGTCTGGCCAATTCAGCACATTTGCCATGAAGGAACTTCAACCACTGGTGTTTTAAGGAAAGATGGGTTACTACGTGAAGTTTCTCCAGAGATATAAAGAGCATGAACAACATAGTAGTGTGTCAGCTGCCTCTTATTGGGACAAATGTTCCTTATTCATAGAATCATAGAACAGTAGGGGTTAGAATAATCTGTAAAGATCATCCAGTCCAACCCCACTGCAGAAGCAGGTCCACCTAGATCAAGTCACACAGAAATGTATCCAGGCAGGTTTTGAAAACCTCCAGAGAAGGAGCCTCCACATCCTCCCTGGGCAGCCTGGGCCAGGGCTCCCTCACCCTTACAGTCAAGGAGTTTTTGCTTAAGTGGAATTTGTGTTCCCCTTGTCCTATCACTGGACACTACAGAAAAAAAGTGTTGCCTCAACCTCTTCACATACACTTTTCAAGTACTTGTAAATATTAATGAGATTCTCCCTCAGTCTCTTCTTCAGATTAAACAGTCCCAGGTCCTGCAGCCTTTCCTCAGAAGGAAGATATTCCAGTCCTCTGATCATCTTGGTACCCTGTCCCTCTTGAGCTGAGGAGCCCAGAACTAGACACAGGACTCCAGGCCTCAGCAGGGCACAGTAGAGAGGGAGCAGAACCTCCCTTGCCCTGCTGCCCACACTCTTCTTGATGCCCCCCATGATGCCATTGGCTCTTGCCTATGAGGGCACATTGCTGCTCATATTCAGCGTATTATCACCCAGCACTCCCAGGTCTCTCTCTGCAGAGCTGCTCCCCAGCAGGTCACTCCCAGCCTGTGCTGGTGCAGGGGATTGTTCCTTCCCAGCTGCAGGACTCTGCCCTTGCCCTTGTTGAACCTCATGAGGTTCCTCTCTGTCCTGTTAGTACTCCTCAGACTGAAGAATAACTGAGTTCTTTGGTGAGCTGAAAACCAGTATAATTGAGTTGCAATCTTTTTGTGTAATGACACTACACATCGAGAAAGACCTTGATAACAGTCAAATACAGCAGACGCCACTCTTAGTCAGGAGAAGATACATTCTGATTTTCCTGTAGTATAGTTTAGTACAATAAATCTTATGTAAAGATTTTTTTTAACATTAGAAGTAGATAAAATCAATGTATTTACAGTTTTAAATCCTGCACCCTTGAGAAGAATAAAATAAATATCACATGGAAAAGTGTAGTGGCTAAAAAGGGCTTTGTGCTCCCTCTTGTTACAGCCTCATCATGACTATTGTTTTTTTAACATGAAAAATAATTGAGTAATGTTACAAAACTCCTATCTGTAACTAGAACAAGAGGAACAGTACTGCTCAACAGCTCCAGGAATCTATATTTTTCCTCTTTTAAATCCAATCACTAACAGTTTACAGGCTCAGACACATTCCTGTAGTTATGTTAAACTCCACTAGGTGTCAGCTACCACTGTATTTCTACAAGGCGGATGAAAATGCTGATGCCCAAGATCTCTCGCGTTAATATTTCTGTATATTAGTCATTCCCTGTGTTAAGTTCTATATATAAATCTATAAATTCTTATTCTACATTTTACTTATGAACCTATCTTGTTACTACAACCATCGTTGCTACTCTTAATTAACTTATTTTGTAAGAAAATGTACCTTCCTGAAGGTATGGAAAGCTGTCGTGTTCTCAGAAAAAAACATATCAAACCAACTCCAAAGGAAAACAAAACCTGTTCCATGCCTTTTTATACAACATTCTTTATGTCTGAACAGTGTTATTTCTGGATGAACACACCATTTCTGAAATATAGCTTGAAATTATTTCAGTGTTCTAATAACAATACTCTGGATGGTGCTGAAATCTTACAATTCAATGTGTATTTCTGCATTGAAACTGCATTGCTGAGAGGCCGATATTCATCAGAGGAGTAGCTGCAGCAAGCCAGCTAGCGCAAAAAAACCTCATTAATTCAGAGACACTAAACTATTTACCTTTACTGTCCTGACCTTCTACATTTTAACACAATCTTTACTACCCACCCTATATAACCTGACTCTATCTCTGCTCTTTATTAAGGCAAATAAAATGTCCAGCTGAGATCTAAACCAGCAAACAGCAAGGTAAAGATGGTTTTCATGTGTATGGTGGAGTTCATGTATCAGTCAGTATCAGTATAGACAGACAACATTACTTTGTGTGAGGCATTGATACTCAATCATGATTTTAAAGACTTTGTGATACCTGTTCAGGATGTATAGACACCAAACATCAATACTGAAAGAAAATTGTTTTCATGGCACTCAGAATGTCTAGGCAAGGAATGGGGCCCCAAGGAACTTGGTATGTTTAGAAGAGCAAATAAAACCAGAAGGACATAATATTAGGAACAGCCAATATCTCTAGAGGAAAGGAGCAGCAAAGATAGATTCACGCTAGAGGGCAATTCTGGCTCAAGAACAAGTAGATATGATAATCAATTAATTTAGGCTAATTCATAAAAGATAAATAACCATTACAACATTAAGGTTTCTGAAATGACTTCTCAGCTGGGAGTAGTATCTGGCCAATTATTTTTAAAGTAGGCTTTTCTCCATTTCTCAAAGCTATATGACACAATCACTATTGGAAAAAGAGAAAACAAAACCCTCATAATGGTTTTCCGAAGGTCTTCAAGACCCGACTGGACATGTTCCTATGCCATCTGATCTAGGTTGAACTGCTTCTGCAGGGGTGTTGGACTAGATGATCTCTAAAGGTCCCTTCCAACCCTACCATTACACGATTCTATGATAACATTAATTTCTTCTGCATTTGGTTCATATAAGTCATGAAAAGGAATGCATATCACAAATCTCATTTGATTCTTAGTTTATTGTGTTTAAACATTTTACTGCCTCAAAATATTTCATGTATTTTCTACCCCCACATCAACACACTATAATACAGTAATCATTTATCTGTGATAAGGAACCAGATGGTACTACTCAAGAACAATCTTCATTCCTTCTCATTGCATTATTTGTTAAAAACTGATGTGTGAGCAACTACAAATGGGGTTCTAATATATGTTAAATGAATTTCTTTATATTTGTAGACACAACACTGTAACTTACAAGTGTTCTTATGTTATTAACCAGATGTCATAGCAGTATCATAACATGTTTATAATCCTAGGCCCATACCCTACAGTTTTAATAATACTGAATTTAAACACTGCAAAACTACTCTCTTCCATTGCACAGACTTCATGCTATACACAGGACTCTGGATTTACATGATTTAGATGTTAATATTCCTCTTTTGTGATTAATTTATTCCTCTAACTTACATATTGCCTTAATTCTTTGTACACATCGTGCATTTAAACTGGCAGGTGCCTTGGTTTGTGTTCTACACAGGTAGTAGGCAATCAGAAATAAGCACTGAATGAGACAGACCAGTCCTATCAACAGGGAACAGTGTAACTCCAAATATTGTCACATCAGGTGCTTCACTAGATAACGTCAGTTAGAGCAGGAGAAGGCAAGACCCCTCTCTGCTGTTGTTACACGGGCACAATTGCTGTCATGCTCTTGGATCAGTACAATTTATTACGAGCACATAATCTGCAGATACATCTTTCTGTGGTGCTTCACCAAAAAAAAAAAAACGAAAGTGGAAACTTTTCTGAAGTTTAGACTTCAAGGTGACTTTTCAGGATAGTATTTAGCAAACTAACTCAAAGTAACGAGGTAAAGAACAAACAAACAACCCTACCAAAAAAAGGATAAAACAAGCCATCTCTGTACAGGTTGCATTTCTTAGTTTGTATAACTTCATCCATGTAATCAGACAATGCCTAGCTCAATGGAAAACGTTTTTCAGTTCTAGAATGGTAGGGGTTGGAAGGGACCTTTAGAGATCATCTAGTCCAACTCCCCTGCAGTAGCAGGTTCACCTAGATTAGTTCCCTTTATTATTAAAAAAGATGGTGCTTTCTGGGTTGCTTCCTATATGGGTCTCTATTTTATCTCTATTCCTATAGTTTCTCTTTAACTTTTTCTACCAACAACTACCTTCACTTCACTCTTTGTGTTAAGAATGCCTGCACAATACTGGTGTTCTGAACAAACAATGCAGTGTCACACCATATATTTGTACTTCAAATTTCATATGCTAAATTTACAAATGAATTTTCAAACAGCTCCTCTCAATAGTCATTTTGTGCAAAGCTTTATATAGCCCATGGATACCAAGTATGGGAACCAGCTTAAATTCCCAGTATTATGGAAAGCTTTTCCCCCCTCACATGTATTTGTATTATTTCCATATAAGTAGTGCTTTACAAAAGATGCAGCATTTGGACCTTTGAAAGCACTTGCCTTTCAACAAAATAAGTTACCTGTGATTTCAGTCATAACTAGGTCAGTCCTAAAAGCCGTTTCTTTTTTTCCCCCTCACAAAAGCCCTGCACAAACCCCCCAGGGATAATGAGTCCCACATGATAATTAACTACCAGTCTTGTATTGTTTCTCCTTTTCCCACCCAATCAACTCACTATTAGCATTAGCCAGAAACATCCTAACTTATAAACACTTTGCCATCTCCTAGGCAAAACCCACAAAACACAAGCCCTTCCGTGTGATCTTCAAGAGACATTTGGAAATTTGAGGTGTGAAGACCACAGTCTTCAAAGAGACTGCAAGTGCTGACAGGCTGCTGTAACAAATTCAAACAAACTAGTGAAATTCAAATTACAAGATAAATCTAATGCCCCCAGGTGAAAGTGGAAAGAAAGATTTATTCTTTGCAGCTTGGCTTTTCATAACCTGCCTCTGAAATATGGAAGGATTTGCATGATATTCATGATTGAGACCATGCATTTTTTGTATGTTCAGAAAAAAAACACGTCTCACACTAAATAGTCTGGGTTGGTTGTAAAATGGAAGAGAAAGTGCAACTTGAAAAACAGATTTAATGAAGAAATGTCTCCCCTAATCCTCATACGACTGAGATCCTGTGATCACTTAACAAACAACACTGAGCCCACAAACTGACTGAATTTTTTCTAACATGGAGCATAATAGACAGAGCTTTATCAGAAAAGAATATTACATCAGGGTGAGACATTAATCTTGCATGGTGACAACCTTCCTGTGGTTGATTTTCCAGACACATCATACACCGTCTACCAAAGTAATTATCAAGGTGTTGGAATTATTTACACTCCCTTCCTTTTTGAACCCAAATCCTTCATTGGTAAAGGTGAGATTGAAGCAGACACCTAGAGCAACAGGCTAACATAAAGAAAAGTAACAGTTGTGTTTTTGCAATTAAGAAAATATGTGTGTCTTTAAAAGCTTGAATCCCAGGTGTGTAATTACAAGGGAAATCTCATGGAGTTTCAGATTTGTCATGAACACTTTGCAGGGGCAAAACTGCAAAATTTCTGCCTTGCACTGAAGAGATCACTCTGTCAGCTTGGAACTATCCTCAAAGTGCTGCCAGCTTTGGTCATACAAATAGTTCAGTCCTTACTGAAGAGGTTCAGCCTGTATAACAATAGCCAGATAATGGCAGATTTGGTTGAGGAAAGGTTACAAGTTAGACAAAGAGATTCCAGACCTCCACACTCCCATAAAAGTGACCTTTTATCTTTGCACAGAAATACATGGTAACATTGGTAAAGTTTCCAAATTATTTCGTTTTCCTGAGAGAGAGAAAGACTGTAATTGGATGGGCTGTACAAGTTCATTCATCCTTCTGCTAGTTAAGTCACAGACATTCATCTTTCCACAAAGAGCCCAAATTGTTCCCGTCTGAGATGTATGTTTTGTTGTCTCATTTTAACTGACCTATCAGACCATGAAGAGCAGAGCAAGGCCTTCACATCTCTTAATTGGTGTCATTAGGAGTCCTTTCTCATTTACAATGAAAAGGATTAACATTTCCAAGAGAAGAACTGAAAGCCTTACATGGGACCTCTTGGATTTGAAGTCAGAGGCAGTGGTGATTAAATATAATTCTTCATTAAAAGATACAAAGTAGCTGGGAATGACTTTTTGAGTACACAGAGGTTTCTCATTTAAAGTTCAAACAAATAAATAAAGTTTCTCTTTCAGTTTTCTTTATCTGGCTTTATTTGCCTCTCAGAGCAGGCTGCCGGCTCACTGTGAAGGAGAGCAGCAGAATTTTCACGTGACTCTAAAGTTCCACTGATGAGTCTTGAACAAAATATGTTATTTCCAATATACCTTCTACCAGAAAACATATATCAGCTGAACACATTGAAACTTCAATTAACAAATGATCTGCAGGCAGCATTGCCTTGCTGTGGTCCGTGAACACGCATAAAGCAGTGTATTAAACCACCGTTACATTAAACAGCTTCACAGAGCACTGAACACCTGAAGACACCTTGTTCTCTTTCTACCTTCACAAAAGACATTGTTCCTTTACAAATACTGCACAATAAAAACTGTTCCTAGCAAGGCAATGTGTAAAACACAGCGCTGATGTGAACTGATGGATGACACAGAAGGATATGAATAAAGCTGCAACCCAGTCCCTCGAGAGATCCATTGCAATGTATGTATTTAACAAGGATGTTATATGGTGTGACTATACAGTAATAAGGTCATTGCTACTTGTCTAGCCTTATTAATAAGAGAGACTCATGCTGGCTGAATCAAGGCAGTTTAAAGGATAAAGCAAAAACGTGCAGGAGGGCTGGTAGATGGCCCAAGCCCCAGTTGCTATGGCCAGAGCCCAACGGCTGTACTGACACAGCAAATTGGAGGCCAAGCTGTGCCACTCAAGGGGATACAAGAGCAAAAAAAATAATGTTTAGTGGTAGCATTGTAAAGGCAGAAATGTAAGATAAATTGCCTATCACCAGGCACATTTTTAAACATTCTGGCTTAGATTTGCTTTACCAGTTTTAGCATTTACACCGGGGAATGAAACAGCAACTAGAAAATCCTGTAATGTATTCAAGTACCTGATTAAATTATACCGTGTAACGATTCAGTTGGACTTTGCAGGGATGATATCTGTTAATCAGGCAGTTTACAGAGCCCTTTCACAGAAACATATTGTAGCTCAAAAACTATTCACTCATTCTCATTCTCATTCCACAGGTGATGGGATGTGTCTCTGATGCCTTTCAGAAGTGTATCAGGAGCCTGCTTCCTGACAATCTTACTAATTTTTATAATTTAAAACAAGCAACAAGATAATTTTTGGCAATGTTTGGAAAAGGAAAGCTTTGTCTTGGCTGCTATTGATGCAAATAATAAAGGAAATCTAAGGTTTAATTTGCCCTCTGCTCAAAACTCTTGCAGTCACAAAAACTGTATTCACTCAGTTAACAGCAGAATTTCACTCCCAGTTAACAAATAAAAGCACTTGTATAATATAATCAATGAAACAAATAAGTTGCAGCACTTCTGTATGTCTTTTCATCCAGGGCTGTAGATTAACAGCTCTCCAAATTAGACTGCCAGACTGTTCCTTGCTAAGAGGTGGGGTTTTTCATTTCAGTAATCATCTGAGGGTTCACAGAAACAGTGAAGTCCTACATATCAAGATTTCTGTTCTCTCTGCTTTTGTGAACTTTCTTACCCCTTCACTGCCCTGCAGATTTCCAATGCATTGATGGGCAGCTGAGTCACTAGACCATCGAGCTCCTTCAGCATCGACATCTTAAGCATTGAAATAACAGTGAGTAAAGGAACGTGAGGGGTCATCTAGCCCAGAGGTGTTTGTCCAAAAAGCCTACAAATAGGAGAGATCTCAAAACCATCAGGCTGATACGGTTCACACCTTGTTTTTCTAACAGCCACCTTCAGTAGATTGATTGTCTCTATCAGTTACTTAATATAATGATCAAACTGTCCTAAACACAACTATCCTTTCCCCTGGTCAGGCTGGGATCACAGGAAGACACCTAACTTTATATGTTTGAGGGCAGTAGAAGTAAATGCCATGCATTGCAGAAAATTTAACATTAAGATACTCTGAAAGAAAAAAAAAAAAAAACAAAACCAAAAACCATAATGATACTAATTTTAAAATGCTTTTTTTTTCAGGTGAATTGACTAAAAATGCCAAATAGAAGGTTTCAGTGTTACAGCAGCAGCAATCTGTAGCTAAGGAAAATTCACTGCTCTTATCTCTAGTCTTAATAGCTGCTCTGAACATACTTTCAGCATATCTCTGATGCAGGCAAACTGCACTTGTGGACTGTTTGCTGCCGAAAGTTGCAGTCCTGCTCCTATGAACATCAATGACACATGATTTGGAAAAAAAAAATAATTCTACACCAATATATAATCCCCCAAGATGAGAAAAAAAACCCAACTGTTTAACGATTTTCTTGGATTTGTTTTGATGACACTCAGTAATTAATCTCTGGAGGAGGCAGTTTAACATTTAAAGGGCTCATACATCCATATATGGACAAAAATAATGGCTCTACAAGTAGAATTGAGGCACTGATATCCCAAGTGCTTTCCCTGAGATATTTTGTAGTATTCAGTTGGAATATTCTGGATATTTACTTTGAATTGATTCAAAAGCAAAAGCCTGCATATGGATAGACTCATCCTAGGTATCTGGCAGAGTCTGGATGAAAAGCAAATAGCATGGTCCTCTGTCTTCAGTTTTGTCTTCAGTTTTAACTGTCTCTACAGAAGGAAAATATTCTGACTCTACCTACGATGGCTGAAAGAGGTCTTTTTACAAGATTCAATTCTTGGCTGTTGGAGAGAAACAAATTCAGAATATCAATAAACTCTTAAGTGAGAATAATAAACCCAGATGAAAAGTGATAAAGACTCAGTGAAATCTTAACATCAAAGCTGCATGGGAAGGGTTCTTATCAACAAATTTGAGCTAGTTAAAGTGTAAGGCCAGTCTAAACCAGAGTACAGGTAGTGGGGACAGACAAGACCCCTAGCAAGTAGCTCACTTTATGACATTTTAAGTAACTGAAAGTGTAGGATGAATCTTAAAAGGTGTCTCTTTTTTCTGCTGAGAAAAGCTGAGATTATATGACTATTTTTTGAGAGATGTTGTTAGGTGAGATACATTATTCATTACCTTTTAAAGAAGTACAGGTTTAATGATCACACCTAATGCAGCTGGAAATTTATGTCATATGCTATGCCAAAGGTCAGCTTACACATAATCAAAATGGTCCTTTTGACTTTAAAATCTATGGTGGTTATGGATTAGAAACATTTCCCTTGAAGTCAATGCAGTAACATGGATGGGGAATTGATGTGAGATGAAAGTAATTCATAGCAACTCTGTTATATTTCTTATTTAATAATGGATCTCCATAAAGAACATCTCAGTTCATTTTTAAATGACTGAACTTTTTGAAGCGATCTGCTAATGGCTCCTGTGACATTGACAAAATCTGAACAACATTTATCAGGTACATAAAGCTGAGAACATGGTCTGTACCTTGCATCAGAGAAATTTATCCTAAGCCGTCCCATATTTGCTGACATCTTTTTTTTAAAAATGGCCTTTTTTTACCCAATACATATTAATGCTGTCTCAAGAGACAGAGGATATAAAATTCTTCCGTTTCCTAACAAACCATTATATTTTATCTGTATAGAATATTGAGTTCTGACTTGTGTCTGGAAATAATGCAAACACACACTTTTAACAAATATAATAACTCAGTTGAGTGTGTGTGGGGAAAACTGAATAACCTCAGATTTACATCCTTTTTAAATAAAGATTGTCTGACAATCTTCTAATATTTTACCCCATTCAGTTTGGATGTTTTCACTGGGATTTGCCAGATGCATGCACCTACAGAAGCATGAATGAGATATAACTGTGTACAGGACTAGAATTCACTAGTAAATTAGATACATCACAATAGAATCACAGAACATATTTTTCTTAAAATGTGTACTATAAACCCTTCATATTTTGGCACCTTCATGATTTGTATTTAAATATGATTATTTTCCCCAGTCAGAACAATATAACAGACTGTCTCATTTTTTTTTTTCTTAAATTGCAGTTCTGCAGTGACAAAATAAAATTATGTACTTTAGTCACATACTGACATTTTTATTAATACACTAACAGAAACAAAATAAAACACAAGAGAAATTATCATTTAGCATGGCTGTGAAGGGTAGAGATGTTCAGTGAATAGCAGAAACCAGATCTTATAGCTATGATTTTCTCTGAAATGTTGTTAATATAATTTCATTTGTCAGTAATTTACTTATCTTAAGACTCTTAAGAAATAGAAATAAAATCAACTTGGACTTTCTCAACTTCAAAACTTAGAATTGAAATGGAAAACCAAGCCGTCTGCAACATTTGCCTTGGGGGTTATAAAACACTTAAAAAACAAACCCCTACAATTAAGTTAAAGCCTAGATTCTGAGTGCAAATCTTACTAGTAAACAAGTAAGCAAGGAAGAGGACATGATATCTTAACAAACGTCACCACTGCTCTGACTCCATTTAACCATATGGATTACATGAAGCAAGGCAGTTTCAAAAAGCAGATCAGACAACTCAGTCACAAAACTGCTTGCACGTTTTTTGTAACACAGAAAAAAATTCTGAATTACTCAAACTTTGGTGACTTTAACATCCTCAAGCAGAGGAACTTAATCCCAGTAGGACTGTCCTAACTGTAACACGTTTCTAGGCGAGATTCTCCAGTAGCGCAACACAAGCTAGAAAGAGTCAGAGAAATGACAAAACCAAAATAGGCACAGGAGTAAAGACTTAATGATCATGAAAAGCTTTGGGTTATGGTATGAGTACAGTATACACACATTCCAAATGCTAGGCATGTGAAAAGGCTGCATTTTCAAGCACATTGTTCTCTGGAAATAAAAACTCTTCCTATCATCACAATCACTGCTAGGAAAAACATGTAAATAAAGTGCTTCTTTATAGCTGACTTTCAATTTTGATTAAATTTACTCAGATTTAGGTTCTGTTTCTTTTCCATTTGCTATCAAAGCTTTGCTACTCAATAGTACAAGTCAGCTTTTTAGTCGGTTCATGTCTCTCCATTTTTCAAACTAGAGATTTTGAGATCTGTCTATTGCATACAAACTCATCACAAGCAAGAACAGACGAGTAAGGTACAATTCACATTGGTAAGATTTTGTGATTGATTCCTTAAGAGAAGCTCTACAAGAATCTATTCAGTAAAAGGGAAAATTCCCTCCTAGATTTGTATCCTGTTAAAAGATCAAAGACAGTCAATTTTCCCCCTGAGGGGAAGTTACTAGCAGAATCCCACAGGGATCTGCTTTGGGTCTTGGCTCATCGTTGTGTTCATAATTGATATAGTGCTGAGGAGGTAGTGAAAGCTGCTCATGATACCAAAATACTCAGCATAGTCAAAACTAACTGACAGTGTGAAAGGTTTCAGAGACCTCATAAACAAATAAACAAATGAACCAACCCAGATAAAATTCACTACCAAAGTGCTTGTAGCACCCCAAAAGTATATTAACTACAATATTTACTGCTTTAGCAATTCACTCAGGAAGGAAATCTTGTGTCAGCTTGAGTTTTTCTACAAGTGCACTTCTATAATGTTCTCAGATGATCAAGAACAAAAAATAGGAGGAATTATTCTGAAAGGGTCAGAGTACACCAGAGAGATCATTGCCATGAAATCAGACAGATGAAGGGTGTACATGTGCTTGCAATGCCATGCATGAACCAAAGAACAGAAAATACAGACAAGAATAATAAAGGTTTTTGTTGGTTTTTTTTTTTTTTCCCATTCAAAGTGAGTTTTGTGAAGAAAGGAGGAAAAAAAGACAGAGCTATGCATTTATAAACTTAATGGAAAAGGTGAATAGGAGGGAATTATGCATAGTTCTCATTACACTAGACCTTGGGGACAACTGCACTGAATGGTTAGTCAGAGGGAAAAAAAATCCTTTCTCTTACACAAACATTTGTCACAGATATCTTGGAGCCATATATAAAAGTACTTAAAAAGCAGGAAAACAAGTTCAGAAATTATTACACAAGATGCCTCAGATGCAATTTCTATCTCCAAAATTTATTGAATCTAAAGAGAATGATCACTCAGCATTAGTCCTGGTTTACTGTTTAGCTAAGCAGCTGTTAACAAATACTATCAGAAACAGGTTAAGCTTAGAGATCTCTGTTTTGGTTTCTCTGCCTCTGCAGATCTAAGTATATTCTTACCTTGGTGTAAACAGCCTAACTTCTCTCCACTCCCACATTCTTTACTCTGAGTCCATGATATGTCCCAATGTCTCAAACTTCTCTCCAGAAAGAACCTATTATTTCATGCTGTGCCCTAATCTCCATGTCATTCACAACATCTCTTCCCATTCAACCCAGGAGCCCATCCATCTCAAACCTTTCAATACAATCCTGTTCACTTCCCACCCTCCTGCCTCACATCTCCATTGCATGAGGCTCCAAACTGTGCACAGCCAGCCACAGAGTGGGCTACTCTCTGCTGCTGAGTGATCCTACAAATTTCACTGTCCCTGGAGAAGTAAAGCCCTTGGACTTGTTCTCAACAAAGATCAAAACCCAACAAAAACCCTCAGGCAGAAAGCTGTTATTGAAAAAATTACATGACTCTGGAAGCTGAAAAAAAAGGACACAAAGGAGAAAAAACACCACAGGTACAGCTTGTTACCAGGCAGAATAGGTTCTGGTGACTAATTTTCAGAACATTTGCTTCTGTTTTCAGTGCTTCAGTTTGAGGGGAAAAACATCCCGCATCATTTACTAACACTAAATGCTTTTCTGAAGTGTGAATGCTTGGTATCTTTAACAATCAGGCAATGTATTCAAATGTCTAAAAACAGATATAATAGAAATTTATTTCTTTTCTGTCATTTTTTTTTAAATAAAAATACACTGAGATTCAATGGTTTCTGTACTGTTTTATCTTATCTTAGAAAGGCTTAAAAAACCTTGAGAACTCCAAAATGAGCCTGTGTACGGGTTGGATTTTTTGTGTTAAAAAATGCTTCTTTTCCAGAAAGCATAAATAATTGCTGGGAGAACACTTGTAAGTCTCATCCAGAGTCAGTAGGAAGACTTCTACTGACATCATCCTACCTGGATGAAGCCCAAGGTTTGTATTATAGCTTAATGTATTTTTGTACTGGCACTGCAATGAATTCTAACAAAAATAAAGTTTTAAAATGTTAAAGGGGAAAGAATAGGTTACATTGCTAAATCCAGGGAAATTTTGAAATGGATGTGCTTTCTACATGCAGTGCATCAATTCTGCTCTTCTATTCCTGTCTACAACAACATAAAAGTCCCAGTAGGTGTAAAAAATCTTCTCATAATGCTGTCTCCTTTTCAATACATACAAGACAAAATGCACTCCCTAAACATATTTCCCTTCAGAAACTGATAGTTAAGTAACAATTTCGTCTCCTCTCCTCCTCCTTATTTAACTCCTGTACCCTCTTTTTCTAGCTCTAAACATTTAAAGAGCTTTATACTGCTGCTGATCCCTGTTTGATTAAATTTGCAAGGTTGTTTATTTCTTGCAGTGACTTGAGAAATAATCTATCAATGGAGCTCTCAGCTTCTCAATAGAATATATTGGGAACATGTGCTCTTTTCTTTAGAGGATAAATCAGGGTTTTTTTTAGATGCCACTGCTTAACTGAGGCTGAAAGGCATTCAAAACAATGCTAAAGAACTTCTTTGAGCAAGTTTCTTACCGCAGTGAAGAAAAATATTCTGATAAAGGTAGTTGTACTTTAAGGTGGAAACCTTTACCTACAAACACAAACGACTGCCAGACTTAAAAACTAATCCAAAATGAAGCATGCTCCTCTAGGGGTTGTTACTGATTTTGCATTTTGCACTTTCAAAACGTGTCAGGGAAGAACTGGTGAGCGTGTTTACAATGCTGGATCAAAACTATACAGTAATGTTAAAACAGAAAACACGGGATTTTTTTGTTTTCTGAGAGAAGAAGCAGCAGCGAAATCTCATTCCCTCACAAATGTCAGGTCAGCTAGGATCATGAATCTTAAATCTGAGCACCCTTTTTTCTTACAGCATGTCAGATGCAGCTGCTGGAATTGGGATGCAGTCGTTGGTTTGAGATCTAGTGCTGGACATCATGAATTTCAGAGTGGAATGTGGTCTAAGGGATGAAAGACTGCAGGAATAAAAGATTAAGGACAAGAGGGTACGAACTCATCAATATTTGTACTTTTAGAGGACCTGAACTTTGGCTACATACTCCTGCAGCATCATTGTATGGTCCTTAATGTAAACAGCATTTGATTTTTTCTTGCTCTGTGAAAAATGGTGGTAATTACATGAAACTGCATAGCTACCAAGAATTTAATTTCGTGCTTTAACAATACAGAAATTAGGAACCAGCACAGGTTCTCCAAATGAGATTTGCTTCATTTCCCTGTCTCCTAGACAGAATGATTCCTCCTTCCAGAATAAAATACACAGAAAATTACAATAGCCCAAGGGAATACCCTCGATGACAGATCTCCTAAAGAACATGAGCACACGGAAAAAGAAATGTTGGGAGGTTTGTCCTATGTCTACTAATTCCTCTTTGGCTTAATATTATTTTTCTTCAGATGTAGGTTAAACATTTTTCAGCTGGTGAGCCAATGCAAAGTTGCAGACCGCAGTAGGATCTGTATATTTGCTTGGAAAGAATTGTTGGGTAACAACATTCTGAGAGCTAATTTGATCAATAACGTCAGCATGCCAAATTATGCCATATTTAATTGCTAGACACAGAAGTAGAAATATTTCAGTGAAAGAGGATGTGTAAAGAGGATTTAAGCATTAAAATCTGTGCTAGTTTTAGAGCAGTGCTATTGTTTCGGTTTTTAGCTCTACCAAAACTATTATGCCCTAAGTGTGAAAAATACACTGAAGAAATTGATTGTATTACAGAACAAATCAAATAAAGCAAAGCATGCTTTAATTTCAATATTGCACTGCATTTTAGTTTCTGGTGTCCTTCCTCCAATAATTTATCTTGCAGATTTTTTTTTCAATGAATATTAATGTCCTTTGCTGATCTGATGTCACTGATATCTGTATTTATTGCAGTTTTTTATTAGCTCTGCCATTATAATTCACAACAAACAAGGCACAGCACAAATAAGAAATGCTGTAAATCGCTATAGAGAGCAGAAGCAATCAGGTTCCTATCAAAGTGTGCATTTTAGGCCCAGTTCTAGTGAAGTATTTTATTGTGCTCATAGATTAAGCCCATCTATATGTTTTAGGTAGGTATAGAATTTTAGGTGCTGTATCACATCAAACCCAAACTTCCAGATATAGGAATGAAAGAAACAGTAGTCATTATTAAAGAGTTATTTGTGCTACAGTCACCACTGGCTTGCACTGGAGATACAAAAGTCCACGTGGAGTACTGTGTCCAGCTTGAAGAACACAGCCTGACAGACATGATGATGTTGGAGAGGGTTCAGACGAGGCCATGAAGATCATCAGAAGAATGGAACATCTCTGCTATAAAGATAGGCTGAGAGAGTTGTGGTGATTCAGCCTGGAGAAGGCTTTTCAATACTTTAAGGGGATTTATAAGAAAGATGGGGGACACTGTTTAATAGAGCCTGTTATGACAGCACGGCAGGGAATTATTTTTAAATTGAAAGAAGGTAGGTTCAGATTAGATATAAGGAAGAATTTTTTTACAATGAGCATAGTAAAACACTGACACAGGTTTCCCAGAGAAGTGGTAGATGTCTCATCCCTAAAAATCTTTAAGATTAGTTTGGACAAGGCTCTGGGCAACCTCTTCTAGTTGAAGGTGTCCCTGCTCACTGCAGGGATCAGATGACCTCTAAGGGTCCTTTCCAACCCAAATCATGCTACAAGTCTGTGATTCTACAACTATTTCCCATTAAGATTTTTTGGAGCAGTGTAGGACTATGATTTCTCTTGGATACTGTTCACAATGCTCCAGCGGCCAAAGGACACCCACTACTTGCAAGAAATCTGAATAACAGATATCTCAGAGTAGAGCATCAATGTAAACTGATAAATCTCCTGTCAAACCTAACAGAAGAAGAGACTAAAATCTTCAGGTTTTGGCAGAGCACACGATTCTATAAGATAAAAGCCAATAATCATGAAATAACACATATTGCAGCTTCAATTTAAGTGAGTTTGTAGTGTGTTTAAACCTTTTTTTCAAAGACTGGCATTTGTCCCAAGCTGTGCCAATGCGAGTGCTGGAAGCAGTCTTAAAAGAAATACTACTGCTTCTCTACCTGCATGGGGTTCATGAGATTTTTCATGCAGTCACACCTGTCTCAGATGCCAAACCTATGTGGTTTTTCCATCAGTGAGCTTAGCATGATACTTCAACTGTTCCTTGGGTGTCAGGCATAAGAATATATGTGTGCTTAACCTAATGCCAGAATTATAATGCAAGCTCTGCAGAAATTATTTCCCTTTTAAAATCCATGACTATAAACTATCAAGTAAATCTATACATTTCTTCATTTTGTTTGTTTATTTATTTACTTACTTATGGGAAGAAAAGAGAGATGATTGTTAAAGTTATAAATATATAAGGCCAAAAATTATCGTGATATGATTGTGATATAAACATTGGACATGAAGTTGTACAGAAATTTAAACCAAGATCCCTCACAAAACTGCTCTCTTTCCACATCTAACACTGTCAATGCTTAACACACTGATTTCTGGAAAATGTGACTTAAGTGTTAGAGAGATTTCACTTATACAAAGTTTGGTTTATAATGGAACAGATGTAAATTGTAGGGAAAAAAGGACCAAAAGCCACTATGTGAGGCTGGTTAAATATTCTACAGAAGTCAGTTTTATATCATAATGGAGAATCTGCAAGCAAATTTCCATTGCAAATGTCATTTATCTATAAATATTAATGTACAAATATTAGCTACAGCTATTTTGTACAGCTCCATTAATACAACTTGCATAATCACGATGTAAATAAAATAGTTCACTATTTTTACTTTTATTACCTGTAAAACAAGATTTCTGGACACGTTCTGTATAACTAAATGATATGATTAACTAAATACAATTATAGCACCATGTGCACAGGATGGAACATGACATTCATCAGCAAAGGTATACTTACGCTTCACAGGAAAAATTTGTGACCATATTAAAGATAGTAGGAAAATAGAAACTTCAAGAAGCAATATTATATTGCCTCTTAAAACATACAGATGAAAACACTCTCAAGATAACTATAATATTATAAGATCAGTTATTACTATAACCATAATACTGGTTGCAATTCATTCAAGAAGAAGCCTGTCAAGCTCTGCCAAGTGATGTCTGTTTGGAGGTGGAATATACTCCCAGGATAAGAGGCAGAAGATCTTTAATTGGCAGATTTTAAAACATCACAGTAGGAGAAAAACCCAGATTTTGTAGCAATGGAATGAATAAACTAAACCAGTATTTCATTCACCTTGCATCAACATTGACAAGGGAACGAGCAAAACTATTGCCACAATAGGTAATGTTCCCTTGTAGGCAAAAGTCAGTAAGACTAAGGAGCTGTCCTATCCATTTGGGATGGACATCCTCACAACAGTGAGCACCAAAAGCAGAACATGGAGGCAGAGAAAGGGAAGGAGAACAAATATATCTTATGTGATATGAGCCACCCTAAAGTTCTGCCTATAAACTACCTTATTCAGGAAAAAGAAATGCATATTCTTTGGTGTTGAGTTGCGGGAGCCCTGGCCCAGGCTGCCCAGGGATGGTGTGGAGGTTCCTTCTTGGGAGGTTTCTAAACCCACCTGGACACATTCCTATGCCCCCTGATTGATGGGAGCTTGTTTTAGCAGGGGCTTGAGCTGGATGAGCTCTGCAGGGCCCTTCCAACTCCCACCATTCTGTGATATTCAGAATCTGCTTCCTCCTCCCATCCTATGATAGGCATCTGAGGGAGTGAATAGAATTATCCTCTTGCCTCCTTTTGCTGACATTATGGAAAACACAGAGATGCTTAATTTAAATTGTCTATAGAGTAGGTGAAACACAGAAAATGAGAGCCTGGATTTTGTATCTGCAACAGCCCAGCTCAGCCGAATCAGCACTGGGTGGAAATGAAGAAGAATGGTCTCTAAGCAATATTTTCATTAATTTTCCTCCAGTATATAAAGAGCCACACAGATAAATCTTATCCCTTTGCATATGAAACAGCACAATTAATGGCTGCTCTTTTTCAGAGTGAATTAACTGAGTTTGCCCCAAACATATGTGGATGTCATTCTTTTGATCACGCATAACAGAAAACAGAGGGCAGAATTGTGGCAGGTTTTTCTAACTGTGTGGTTAGAACTGAACTCCACTGTCATGCTTTGAAAGCTGGTCAAAGCATCGTGTTAACTGAATTATGAAAAAGATGTGAGGTGATTGCTTGCCATTCACTTATATTTGCTTCAATCTGTTAAAAGAATAAAACATATGTTAACCTCACTGAAGGTATGGCATAGAATTAAGGAATATATATTTACCTATGTAATGCTTTTCATTACAGACTCTGTTCAGCAAAACCAGGAAAATGTACCTGGGAAAGAACTATGTACCACTATTTTAAAACCAAAGTTCAGGCATTAATGTGATCTTTGCAAATGGTTTAAAATCTTGGAACTTCATATAAATGACCAAACAATCCCATGCATACTTAGAAAACCTTGGAATGGAAATCTACAGGGACAGCAGCGATCAAAAACAGAAACAATTCCAGAAGAGAACAATTGCTTGAAGTTGAACCAATCATTTCCTTTCCAAATCATAACCACAGGACAATGCTTTAGATTTATTACTTTTTCATTACATACGGAGACCATAATCTAGGTGAACCACATTGTGGTAATCAGTGTACAAAGATGTATTCAATTGCATATTCTACAAACACAGAGGTAATTCCCAGATGACTGCAGGAGGTGGTGTCAAATATATTTTAATATTTTTTTAAATTTCATTTATTATCTTTGCTTTTCTTGATTGCAGAGGAGAAAATACGGTGGAATTTTCTATGACACATTGAAACTTCTGCACATCGAACTATCTGCAAACCAACACAGTGTGGGTCTGCCTAAAGACACAGTTTATTGCTCCTGAAAAACTAAGAAAATACCAAAAACTAAGAAAATACTGCACTGGTAACCCATAGAGTGGACCCAGTGTTAATACCTGCAAAGGTCTCCATTCCCATCCCTTGCAGATCACACAGCTACTTGAAACATCTTACCCTGCAAATTCCCTACAAAACATTCATAAGCAGAAGTGAAATATAAACCTATTTTATTCAGTGTTTATTCGCCTTTTTCCTATCATATCTTTCATTTGAACTGAACAGAGAAATGGGATAAAAACATCATCTCCTGAGAAAGGCTGAGATTCTCTGATTAAGGTGAACATTTTCATATACACTTTGCCTGACACAGGTACCATACTTTAGCAAGTGTCTGACAATAAAACATTTCCCAGTGCCTACACAGGCAATCATTTCTGTGATGCATGAGACTTAAAGTCACAGTCTCAGCCTTCTTATGATAACCTTCCATAATACAAATAAATCTACTGCATAAATAACTGAGAAATAAATACCAGCATTTGATTAAAAAGTCAAAAATGCAACAGCGACAAATTGCATCCAAAATTCAGTTTAGGAAAATACATAAATGAAGCAATTGCTTTAGGGTAGGAAATGTAATTTTCCTTCAGTGTAGAGCATTTAGCATCATGGGACTCAAATCTGGCTGACAAACATGTCTAGCCAAATAAAACAATCTTTTCCAATAAATCTGAATACTTTTAATCAACTTGTTCATTCCAAGTCAATATTTTATTTACTGATCAAAATCTTAAACATAAGGCTTTTAAACTGTCAAGAATTAAGCATAGGAAGTCTGTGTTTGTTGAATGTGAATCCTGTGCTGTTTGGGGTCTGCAGCCTCAGGAATCTCAGAGGTTTGTGCTCTCACACGTGTCCTTGTGAATCCATCTGCAGGCTTTCCTGCACATACATAGACTTAAACAATATCTACCCTTCTGATAAGAGACCACAGGAACCTATCTCTCAGCTTTGTTATAACATGATTTAAGGCCAAGGACATCCTGGTCTGGATCAGGAATAGTGTTGTCAGAAAAAGCAGGGAGGTGATCATTCCCCTGTACTTAGCTTTGGTGAGGCTACACTCAAATGCTGTGTTCAGTTTTAGGCCCCTCTCTAGCAGAAGGACATTGAAGTGCTGGAGAGGATCCAGAGGTGGGCTGTCAATCTAGGAAAGGATTTGGAGCACGTCTCAGATGAGGAAGGGCTGAGGGATCTGGAGATGTTTAGCCTGGAGAAAAGAAGGCTCGTGAGACTTTTTTGCTCTCTACAACTACCTGAAAGGAAGTTGCAGCAAGGTGGAGGTTGGTCTGTTCTCCCTAGTGACAAGCAATACAATAAGAGGAAATAGCCTCAAGTTGTACCAGGGGAGGTTCAGGATGGATCTGAGGAGGAATTTCTTTCCTGCAAGGGTTGTCAGGCATTGGAATGGGCTGTCCAGGCAGGTGCTGGAGTCACCATCCCAGGAGGGGTTTAAGAGACAGGTGGATGTTGCACTTAAATAAATGATCTCGTGGTTGATAGGGCTGGGACAAAGGCCGGACTCAATGATTTTAAAGGTCTCTTCCAGCTGAAATGATTCTATGATTCATTTGAATCAGTCTTAAATGACCTTAAGTTCTTCTGGTGCTTTTTAGTGTCAAAAAGTTATTGCTTATGCAATTCAGTTATGCAAACAAGTTCAAAATTCTTGTTGCTTGACAACTGAAAGGTGATCTTGGTTTTGGTGTTTTTTTTTTTTTTTGCTATGAGCTCCATAGCTAAACAACTAGGAACTGGTTTATCTTGATTTTCTGCTCAATCTGCTAAATCCTGCCACTTTCCAACATTTTTAGCCATGACTAAAGAATAGGATTATTAGATTTGAGATATCAGAGTATTAGCTTAAGAATGGTACCAGACTCAATACTTTACAGAAAAGAGAGGCATGAGGGACTGCTATAATGGCATTCTCCATGCTCTGTGGAATTTTCTCTTAACCAATCTCTCCTTTTACCCAAATGTTCTCTATTAAATACAATACTGTGTACTACAAAAAGAAGGAAATGCAAATCAGAAAGGGATCAGATCTTTAAAAGCATATTTATTAGCCGGGATAAAAGTCATTTTATGCTGGATAGATTCACAAATACATAAAGAAGATAATCTATATGAGAGCAGGGAAGTCTTTCTATGATAGTTTCCTTAATGGTGAACACATATATCAATATATAAATACATTGAGACCATGTGTGCATATCACACACGATCAATTAGCTCTGAGTAGACTTCAAGGTCTTTATAGCACCATAGGCTTTTGTTTGGTAAAGCAGTAAGGTAGTTGGTAGCAGTAAATTACACATGACTAGTCCACTCAAATGAATCTCATTACTCCTAAGTTTAAGGACATGTATACATGAAACATTGGTATGGTAAGAAACCTGAACAGTCAGAATCTAGAAACATTTCTGGCACAACATACTTCTGTCACAGTTTACATTGCCTACCACACAACATTATATATATAGACATGCTCTTGCATCTTTCTACCTATTCTTAAATGACATGTACATTTATAAGTTTGACACTAAACCATACATGGAAGGTCCAATTCAAGTGCAACTCAATGCCTCCTGCTTTTATTTAAAGTTTCCTTGTGCTTTTGCTTCATTCTTTTATGTCTCTTATTTTCTCTCATGATTGCACTTTATCTGACCTAGTAGATGGTACAGTGGGGAAACCTCATCTCCATCATGCAATTATTGAATGTAACAGCAGTATATTCAGGAGAGTATCTCCTGGATGTACCAGACCTCTTTTACTCTTCCTGGAATGGACTTCTTGCAGCAACACAACAGTTCTTTGCAAAGGAAAAACATTACTGGTGGGGCTCAGGGAATACACTGCTACTGAAATCAAGTTGAAGCACCATATCTTGCCAGATCACATACAGAGTCACTCATATGAACAACATTTTTTTTTTTTTTTTTTTTTTTTTTTTTAAGGAATGATCAAACTAGACTGCCAGGATTCCAAATTCAGAAATGTAATTAATGCTGCAGGCTTGAAGAAAATCATCCACCCATGGAAACCCAGTGGGTCCCTCTGGGACCTGCTAATGTAGATGCAGAAAATGAAGAATGTTACTAATAAAAAGCCCTCAGACCTATGCAAGTTGGGAAGGCAAAGTATGTCCAGAGCTACTGTCTCACTTTGTATTCCTGAAATGGCTGACATTTTTATATGCATGCCAACTGCAGCACAATGCAACTCAGAAGAGGTAACAGCTAAACTCCTTCTTATTAGTGAGAATACAATTTATCATACTCTTATGGCTCTTATAATTTTAATACCTATACTATAAATACTCAAAACAGCTACAATTTTAAGACTGCAACTAAAAGAAGGGGAAAAGAACAAAACACCTTTTACAATGTTGTTTGAAATAAAATTAACTCCATGTTAAAACAGAAACTTATTAAGTTTCTCAAGTGTTTTAATGAGATCTTTTTCTTAGAGCTAAGACAGAATCAATGTCTGAAGGGAAGTCCATCTCATCAGGCTGCACCAGTTGATGTATTCTGCCTTTAATAATGCATTATTTTTATTTACACTTTATATGAGTTGTCTTGCCTTTACAACGGTAAATACAACCACAAAGCAATGAAAAATACCAGTAGGATGATGACACTAATTGCACTGTCTTGACCTGAATTAAAATTGTTGAACACTAAATGAGATTACTAGCCTAAAGATAATCTTAATTTAAATGTGCAGTTGCATTTATCTCATCTCAGAAGCTATTTTCCAGAGTGCTTAAACAATATAATACCAGGCAGCTGTTTAACAGAAACCTTTCTGAAGGGCTTGAAGATAATTCAGAGTACCCTCGTATGTTTTGTGCTATTGCCAGATGTTATAACAAGCATTAAATGACAGGTCAGAGGAGAGAAACCAGGTAATTTCTAAAACTGTTGCAATTTTTCTTGTCTTTGATACTGTTTTCTAATTTTTTTTGACATTTTGAACATGGAATATCAAAGAAAAACAAAGTTCAAATTGTTAAGATAGATGAAATTTCACATTCTTGTGACTTAGAGATAGTCTACCCTGGATCATATAATATTCTAGTAAGCCTTGTAAAGTGCTAGAAAAGCTTTGTGAAAGTAATTTAAAAATATTACTTAGCCCACCAATTCTAAATAGCACCTAATATGTCTTTTTTTTCAATTAAAATATTATGTTGACAGTTTTAACTACAAGATTCACAAGCAGAAATCATGTTTTCATTGTATTTGGATAACGTCTGTCTCCAGAATATATGAGACTTCCCTGAAATAATCTTTTCTTTTTCTTCTATACTTTTTTGTTGTTGTTTTTGATTAACACCAGGCAATATTTTGAATATACACAATTAATAAGGGCTGCTACACTCTGCCATACATTTGCAATCCCAGTTTGTTTGCAAGTGGGAGGATTTTGACTGGAACAAGGTCGAGCCTAGGGATTTAAAAAAAACAAAACCAAATCCAAACAAAACTCAAAGTCATCTGAGAGAAATGCTACTGAACAGGTTAAAATCTTGTTTTAACATTTTAAATGTAGATTTTCACAAGATAAGGGGGATCAGCACCTCTGTGAAAATATCAGCACCTTTGTGAAAGTATCTCAAGCCTTCTTTATACTGTCTTTCAAATTTCCTAACCTCTTACCACTCTCAAGTAACATTTATTATTAGTCAGGTTACTTAACATTAGTTAGGTAGTATTTTCTATACCCCTAAAAGTCTTCAAGCATCTTTTCAATTGTAAAGTCAATCAGAGCTGCAGGGAGCCCAAATTGGAGTGGAAACTATGATTTTCAAATGCAAAGAGTCTTGTACGTAACATATCCTGGAGCACAGATAGAATAGGAGCTGTGGATGCTCCAATCATTTGAGCTCTCTTTTTCCCACAAATTCACAACTGAATTGCATGTCTGTTAATGTGGTATACTTTTCCCCACAGTGAACATCAGTACATAGAGCTATAAATTAAGAGTGCTGTAAGAAAAACAACACAGTAGGGGAATGTAGTAATTATTAAAATAAAAAGGCTTTTAAATGTGAGCATTGAAATACATTTATAATACAGATCTCTACTCTGATAAGAGTTACAGAACCACAGAATCTTAAGCATTGGAAGGGTCCATCCAGTCCAACCCCTCTGCCAGAGCAGCACCACCTAGAGTAGGGCACACAGGAACTCATCCAGCTGGGCTGGAATGTCTCCAGAGAAGGAGACCACAGCTCATCTGGGCAGCCCCTTCCAATGCTTCCTCATCTGAACAGGGAATAAGTTTTCTTTATGTTTCTTTGGAACCTCTTTTGTTCCAACTTGTACCCATTGCCCCTTGTCCTGTCATTGGCCATCACTGAGCACAGCCTGGCTCCAGCCTCCTGACACCCACCCTTTACATATTTGTAAACATTAATGAGGTCACCCCTCAGTCTCCTCCAAGCTAAAGAGCCCCAGCTCCCTCAGCCTTTCATCACAAGGGAGATGCTCCAGTCCATCATCTCTGTGGCCCTGCATTGAACTCTCTCCAGCAGCTCCCTGTCCTTGAACTGAGGGGCCCATAACTGGACACAATATTCCAGATGCAGTCTCAGGAGGGCACAGTAGAGGGGGAGGTGAACCTCTTTCAACCTACTGCCCACACTCCTTCTAATACATCCCAGGCTGCCATTGGCCACAAGGGCACATTGCTGGATCATAGTCATCTCTATACTTAAGTTTCATAGGGCCAGGATACTTTCAGGATACAGAAATCTTATCTTCACCCAGATGTGTAAAACATACCAGCTGAAGCATCTGCTAAAATTTCCTGGGTTTACCATTAACTATTCCTTTTGCAAAGGATAGGTGGCTGTGGAATTTTGGAAGACTGTCTACTTTGGAGTGAAGCATGCTGCTATTACATATCCCCTTACCCCAATAGGCAAACCTCACTGGTATAGTTGCATGAAACCCTTAAAAGCTGGCTTATGTCATCATCATATCCCAATATCTCTTTGCTGTTTGCACAGATAGAAACTGCCAAGTATTATGGTAAATGGCTGCTTTTCTATGAGCTGTCTTCCTCCCAACAGGCGACAATGCTCTTCACGCTGACTTACCCATAGTAAAAAGCAGCCACTTTCACCCTGCCATTGCTCGTGCTGTCAGAATACAAATACTTCCCTGTGTTGCTGAATTTGAATGCTTTTGCATGTTGCTCTGTTTGCCTCAATATGAGGAATTGTATTGATCTTGACTTGAAAGGTAATTCTTTTTCATAATTGATAATTTTTCATGCCTTCCTAACTCCAGGCTGGCATTACAACAGACTCCAGCAGGCAGTGTAAGTGTTTAAATATAAAGGTCAAGGACAAAACAGCAGCTTTCATGAATTGCAGCTCTCACACTATGTTCCTTAGAAACATACTTTTTAACTTAGCAAGATCTGTGCTGAGCAGTTGTAAGGAAATGGACTTGGTTTGTCATCTGTGTTCCATTAAATCACACATCTTATTTAACCAGGCTCAGAATGCCTCTCTGTCCCGTCCATCCACAGAGCTGGCCTTGACTTTGCCTCTCTCGTACAGCACACACACCAATTCTCAAACAGAGATCTCAAAAGCCATAAAAACCAATGACAACCATATTTCACACTGTGATAAAATGTCCCAAGATGGATGAATCAAGGTCTGTGGCAAAAAAAACCCAACCACAACTGCTCCTTTTTCTGTCTTTGATGCTAACAGTGGTTGGAAGTTTAATCAATGGCATCCTCTTCTTTTCTCCACATGTACACAAACATTAAGACAGAACTATGCCTTCCTCAAATACACTCCTTTCTTCTACTTAAAAAGTAATAGTAAAGCCATCTATGTCACCTCTCCAAGAAAGATCCAGCTTCTGTCCTCAAGGATTAATCAACTTAGTGTCTAGGTTTACTTCTTGAAAAAGAAACTTCTTCCCTCTGCATAGATGCAATTGCATACTGGTAAAAGCAAAAAAGAATTCACATTTTTTCCAGTATAATATTCAGTTATTAATGCTCTTTGCTTCCTTTTTTTTTTTTTGCTCCACCAAAACATACACCTATAATCATTATTCTCTAATTTTCCTACTAATCTTAGGATATCCAATGTTAGATCCTGGATAGATGCAAACAGGCTCTGAATTCAGTGTCACTGCACAGTATTATATGATTTATTACTGCTCACTTTGTGTTTCTCCACTTTTTGTAATGATTCCATAAAAGTTCTTTTATTAATTTAAAAAATGCAATTGTTTGAAAGCAATTCTTACAGATACTATGTAATATGCTTAAAAGTGATGGAAGACTGATGTGATTTATTAAGATGCACTCCATGAAAGGTTATTCATCATAGCACCTTTCCATAGAATCGCAGAATGGTAGTGGTTGAAAAGCACCTTTAGATATCATCTAGTCCAACCCCCTTGCAGAAGCAGGTCCACCTAGATCAGGTCCATATATTTCCATTGTCATACATTTCTAAAGTCTCTTCTTTTCTGCATTTCTCTTAATTGTGGTGTTTTTTTCTTTGGTTTTGTTTCAGTTTTTAACAAAGATAAATCCTAGCATTTTAGGATTATTAGAAAACTGCTTCCAATTAGAGGTCTAGCTTGCAGGCTTTGAGTAATTATTTCATGACTGTTTATAAAGATAAACTCTATGGTGAATTAAATATATGACTCATCTAATTAATAGGCATAAAGTGTCATAATAAAGAAGTGAATTCAAAACACAGAGTCTTTCAAATTGACCTTCTTCTGTACTAGCAGTGTCTACAGTAACATTAATGTGAGGAAGCTGGGAGTTGCTAGAAAGAAGACCAACAAATAGAAGGGTGAGGAAAAAAAAACTGAAAATCTTTCCATTTCCTTGAAATCCTGTGTAGTATGCTATTTTCTTTTAGGAAATGATGGAGGCTACATTGGGCACTTTTCATCATTCTGATTTCTGAGGAGTAAAATGTAAAATATTAATTCTATGATTATATGATTTTGCCTTTATTGCCACTAGATGGCAAGTGTTAGGAGGTTGGGACATCCCTTTTTTCTATGATATCTAGCCACAGGGCAAAGGGTAATGGGATGAAGCTGGAACACAAAAAGTTCCATTTAAACATAAGAAAAAACTATTTTACTGTGAGGGTGAGGAAGCCCTGGCACAGGCTGCCCAGAGGGGTTGTGGAGGCTCCTTCCTTGGAGGTCTTCAAGACCCACCTGGACCCGTTGCTATGTGACATGATGTAGGTGGGACCTGCTTCGGCAGGAGGATTGGACCAGATGATATCTAAAGGTCCCTTCCAATCTCTAACATTCTATGATTCTATGATAAATGATTCTCAGAACACAGTGGATTTGCCCACAGAAATCAAGTCCCCAGGTTCATCCATCCATAGGCCATGGTGCATAGAGCATATAGATCTGTATGCAGCTGGTAGCACCTCACATTTCATGCTTTTCTGAGACTGGGGAGAAAATGTGAATGAAAAGTTCAACTCCCTATATACCATGGCCAAGTTTTTTAAAAAGGTTCAATTTTAAAAGGTTCAAAACATTTGCAAAAAGTTGTAACTTAAATGGAAATATGACTTTTTTTTCCCCTAATTCTATGCTTAAATATCCTTTATCAAGAACAGCAGAAAAATTGAATGTCATTTTTTACCCTTTCCTTTGTCTTAGAATTCCCTCTACACATGTTCTTTCTTCACTGAACCTATCTATGTCTGCAAAGAAATTTTGGTTTCAAGAACTTCTTCCTCTTTTTACCTCAAAGCTTTCCAAATATCATGGAAGAAATCTCCCATATCCACTGACTAAAGCACTTCCAAGTTGTTTTTACAATAGTACTTTTGATTTTATGAAAGAAATTAAAGTAATTTTGAAGTACTTAAAAAAAGTAATTAAAGTAATTTTACAAGTATGCTTTGTAAGAATAAAGTGCTTCTTGTTTAAGGTGGTCCTTACTGTATTTGAAGAACTAAAAATCATTCTTATGGTGTGTTATAAAAATCATCATGTCTTTGTAGATGTGGAGTATGAATGATACATGAACCTTTTAAAATCTTGTGTTGCAGAGAAAATGTTCAAAACCTGTTGATTTTATTAAGTCATGAAATTTCATCCACTATCATGCAAACATAAAGTGAAAGAAATAACATTGACTAAATCAGTGAGTTACTGAAGTAAATAGAAGAGGGCTAAGCTCAAGAGAAACAAGGATTCTATATGTTCTTGTATTTCAGCAATATCCACTTGGATACATGAAGTTATATGTCATTTACATGCTGATCCAAAACAATTAAGGGATACTTTCTGGACACTAAAAGTAAATCTGATGAAAAAGCATAAAAAATATTACATGGAGTTTGTTTCCTTCAGTGCTTGAGGAAAAAGCCCCCATCAAACCCAGCACTTATAAAAACACATGCTTCCCGGGGCTACATAAGGCAAGTTCTGTTTTACCTCTCCCTTTACATACATTTTCTAGTACTATTCTGCCTTCTTTTCTGCCTTCTTCTTTATTTCTTTTCTTCTTTTCACCAAGCTCAGTCTCTCCTCTGACTAATGTAATATTCTTTCCTTTTTATTTTATTTTACAGTCTCCGTCAATGATTTAACAAGCTCAGCTACCACTGGAATTTTCCTGTGACAACTAGTCCTACAGAGAGGCATGAGACCAAATGTGTCTCTGCCACATATGTCTTTCATCTTAACACTATTTCACCCATTATCTCACTTCCATACCTTCACCTGAGTGAAACGGTCCGTGAAAAAATATTACATTTCCCATGTCATGCCCTAAGCTTTGCCTATATTGACATCATCTTGTTTCCCCCACCTATCTATTGGCAACCCCACGTCCTTTCTAAATACATACCAATAATGGCCTATGGGTCTTCTCTTTTCAAAGCCTATTTTGGTTTAAATGCACCCTGCCCCTAGCATGAGATTTTCTCCTCACTCCTCCTCTGTTCTGCATAAGACTCACCTATTTTCTCTTCTGCTGGGAGTAAACCAGCTTCACTGATTACTGTGAGTAAAGTCATCACCACCTGTAACACTTAGTGAAGAGAAACCATCTCTAAAGGGAGAAAGCAAAAAGAAAGCAAAAGTGCCCCAATGATCTTGGCAGTGAGCAGATTCCAATTTAAAAAAGAAAAAAGAAGAAAAAAAAGCAACATTCGAAAAAGTAGGACTTAACATAACACAGATGAAAATGCTGTTTTAAGACTACTTCAGACTTCTGTAGCACTCAGGAACCTTGAGTTCAGGTCAGCTCTTTCCTCACTTCTTTAGCCTCTGGAAGACTGAGGAGGGACTTTACCAGTGTTGATAAACACCTAAAGTGTGGGTGTCAAGAGGATAGGGCCAATCTTCTTTCTGCAGTTCTCAGTGACAGGACAAAGGGTAAGGGATATAAACTGGAACACAGGAAATTCCACTGGAACGGGAGAAGAAACTCCTTTGCTGTTGAGGTAAGAGAACCCTGGCCCAGGCTACCCAGGGAGGGTGTGGAGGCTCTTTCTCAGGAGGTTTTTTTCCAGTAATCAAGGGTGTTGCAGGAAGCCACGATGTTGATGTGAATTTGCAGCTGGCCCACTTCTCTCCATGCCAACAGCAAATTAGAGATTTAAAACAAACTGAGACAGTGGTGAGCTATTAAATGTCAAATGTCATAACATCAAATTAAGTCTAAACAGCTTGAGGTCAGTGGAGGTGCCAAGGTAAGTGTTGGATGGAAAAAACCCCACAGAAATTATGGTAGTGTAATCAAGACACTCCACTGACGTCTCTTGCATGATGTGGGATATATCATTAGACTTCTGACACAAAGATAGTGCCCTGTTCAAGATGACTGTTACTCTACCTGATGGGACTATTTGTACAGTAAGAAGCTCTTTCATGGGACTATCAGCAAAAAGTCTTTCTTGTAGCACAGCTCTTCTGAACTAGACTGATAAAAACCCCTTTACTCATTGCTTACATAGAGTTTTATGTTCTTTACAGCAGAATTCTTTCTTTAGGATGTTGCAATATCTACTGCAATGGGCCTCCAAAGTGCTTCTGGTATTTCCAATGAACATCCCCATTTTCACTACACTCCAATTTGCCTAATTGTTTTTCTTCTCTGCACTTTTGCCCTAATATAATTAATATTCTTTAATTCTTCTGTATTTTCCAAATGCTGTTGCATTTGCCGCAGCCTTTTAGAGGATGGCTGTATTGTAATAACTAAAAGAAAGGGCAAGAGAAATATTTTGTATGCTTTGAAGGTAAAAGGGATGTATATAATTTATCTTTTTTTTTTTCAAAAGTACATCTTAGGAGGCACATGGAGATATTCTTCTGGTGCTGTTTTAAACCTGAGAAGAAGAAAAGAGAGGGAAAGACACAAAAAAGGGGATAAAGGAGAAGAAGACAATAACAAAGAGAAAGAGAAAGTTTAGTGAAATAAATACTATGAAGGTGTTTGAAAGTGGAAGGAAAATATGTGTCATTAAAAGCAATATAAACTTCACTCACTTTTTGTTAGACTACTTTCTACCAGTTTCTTTTTTTCCCTTGTTTTGGAAAAAAATCTTAGGCTTTTCTTGTTTTGGAATATATGTCCTCACAATATAATATTCCAGCCTCAGTTTTGCAAGATGATGATGACTTTAATTTCTTTCCCAAATCCTCTTGAGAATTGTCAGAAGATATGAGGAAACAGTATCAATCCCTTTATTAAGGTCATTTAACAATCCTCATGATACTCATTTTCCCAGCTGTTTTCTTAATAACCCTAATACTTTTGTAATTTGCAATGGTAATTTGAAATTTATCCAAGAGCTAGCAGCCATCAAGGAGATGTCCTCAACTAACCTGTTTGTACTTGGCCAAATTGTAAGTTTCAGAAAATCATTATTTGCATTCTTTGCTTTAAGAGCTTTTGCCAGAAGCATGCTGCTAAGAGTCTTTATCATAAGATCCATATTTTTTTACTAACTTGATATAAGCTTTGTTTGTCAAAATACTTGTCAGTGGACCAATGCCCCACTCAAACTGCATAAACTAGAAACAGACCTATATTTCTAATATAAAAGCTGTATCTCATGCAACACAGTGATGCTCTAAGAGTTGAAAGGAAACTGCAATTCCCATTTCAGAAAAAATGTCCTTAGAGATGCAGAGGACAGTGTTTTTGAACAAACATCACATGTCTTATCTTTTGGAAATGTTTTAGTTTTTTAAAACTCAAGCTACCATTCAATTATCAAGTATCTTCAGTAACTCAGCTATCTGGAGTACCCTCACCATCAGCAAGAACTGAAAAAGTGAATAACAAGCTTGGACAGCTGACATAAACATAACATAAGATTGAAACTTTCAATCTCAATGTTAAACTGGGAAATTTCCACAGAACTTGTGTTAACCCCTTTTCAGAGAAGAATCGAAAGGAAGAGAGCTCTAGAAGTCATGCTTCCTTCAGATCATACATCAACATCAGATGTAACTCACACTCACATACAGTTTTCGCATCAGTTGTCAGGAGTAAAGGAACTCACTCTGGGCACTATGAAAATCCTGTACACCTTGACGAGTAGCACACTACTATTTTTTTGTATGGAATTATTTATCAACAAAACTGAAGGCAGGACCCTGAAGCTTATCCATAAGATATATCTTTCTTTTGTCTTCCTGCTGACTATTCCTATTTCAAACTGCAGTCTTTCCAAATGGACACTTAATGAATTAAAGAGTCTACATAAGCAGCTTCATTCTCAAAACATAAATTGCTGATCTGTGTTAAAGACCAAAGGTTTAAATATTTAAGTTTAATTAAAAGGCAAGTTATTCTGAGGTATCTACCCGTCATTTAACCTGGGAGCTGAAACTTGCCTTTTACATTTAGCCATTCAGTTCAGAAGTTTTCTGGGTTTGATTTTTGGGGGTCTTTCCTTTTCCTCCCCACATCTCACCTTTCATTGTATATATTTTTTACAATCAGGTTCTTGTGTCTGAACTTTGGTAGTGTAGAAGAGTGAACAAAATAGCCTCCCAAAATCCTTCCAGCTTATATTTTATCATGCTTGAATTTCATATCGTTATCTATTAAACATGACTGTGTTAAAAAAGATGACACTGGTTTGAAATCACAAAAGCAGAATTATTTGATTATTAAAAAGAAACATTCTTTTGTGTATTATGTTTTGTTTGGAATGTATTCTTTTAGCTTAACCAGGCACCTTGCAAGAGAAGAACATTAAATGCAACTATAGACACAGTAAACCAAAGGAGAGAACTGAGACGTCTGTCATTCAACTACTAAGCTCACCTAAAATGCAAAACAGACAAGACATCATTATTCTTATAGGCCAAAGGCAAAGGCATGATGTGTAAAACACATTATTAAAAAGTGATGATGGGACCTTGTAGTTTTGCATTGATTTATCTTAACAGGAAGCTGCATCAGATTAATAGTTGCATCCTTTCTGTTAGGAAAATGATTAAAAACGTAACAAAACCTCAACAGTCTATTTCTATACAGCCCATACACAGAGATGGATAATTTACAAACTTAAAATCCAAATCAGTGTTTTTGGAAAGAGAGTGTAAAACTTTACAAACTACAGTTTGTAGCCAATTTTTCTCCTACAGTGCACAATTTTTCAGCATCATTATCATTTTTTCCACCTCCTTCCTCCCACAGAATAAATCAGCAATATTTTCTGGCATTTTCCAGGGAAAACAGATGCAATATTTATACTACTTTCTGATAATGCTGGAAAGTACCTTAAGCACTAAACATTCAGCTTTCCTATCCACCAGTCGGTATTTCTATATATTTATATATAGATATTTGTATTTTAAGTATACATATATTTGTATAAAGCTATACATATCCTCACATACATACGCCTACACATTTAGATACAGCTGTGCTTAAAAAGCCACAAAAAGATTAAAAACTCAACTTGTAAATGTTTATTTGCTCTTGTTATAAACGTGGGCACTTTATAAAATATTATAACAGTAAACAGCATAACAGTAAAGTATCTTCTGTTTTGGCATGATGTTACCACCTGTGGGGGAAATCTGTAGACTGGAAACCTTTTCTCTCAATGAGTTTGATCTTTGCTGCACGTTTTCACAGACTGTCACCTCACTCTGCAGCTGATTATGCAATATGAAACAAAATTATCCATGTTTCACATGATGCATTTCAGACACAGCTCAGAACCAGTTCTCACAGTCACTAAGGGTTGTAAAATCTAACCTATGAGCCTCATTAGGCTACAAAAACTGTTATTTTTGCTAGCAGCTGAAGAACATTTTTTCTCCTTTTCTTTTTTTTTTTTCCCCCATGAATTGTAGCTAATGATCTTTTAAATCTGCTGAATGTTTAAGGAAGTTGACTTTTACAGATGTATCCCAGTTCCTAACAATTGCCAAAGTATTGAACAACTGTTGTGATTTGGGAACACGAAAAATCCTCAGGGAAAAGGGGTTTTCTGTAAGATAATAGTCACACTATGACTTCCTAGCAAAGGTGAGTTACATGATACATACGAACACACAGCCGTGTTCTGAGATAATACTAAATTATGGCTCTCTTATGATGAAAGGCTGAGGGAGCTGGGGCTCTTCAGCTTAGAAGAGACTGAGAGGTGACCTCATTAATGTTTACAAATATGTAACGGTTAGGTGTCAGGAGGATGGAGCCAGGCTGTTCTCAGTAATGGCCAATGATAGGACAAGGGGCAATGGGTACAAGCTGGAACAGAAGAGGTTCCAAAGAAACCTAAAGAAAAGTTATTCCCTGTTCAGGCAAGGAAGCACTGGAAGGGACTGCTCAGATGGGCTGTGGAGTCTCCTTCCCTGGAGACATTCCAACCCAGCTCTGGCAGGGAGGTTGCACTGGATGAGCTTTCCAGGTTCCTTTCCAGCCCTTGAGATTCTGTGATTCTCATTTTTAGTACCAAAAATGCCCTTGTAAAACATACTCTAGGAAGTTCTGCTTATTGCAGTATTTGTCCTTTGATGGTAGAATATCAGAAGTAAGAAGAAGTTAAGAGAAAGAATTAAGTACAAAAGATATTTTCTTAAATAAATGATAAAAAGAATAAAAAACTGTACAGCTCTTACACAAAACACCTTCAGTTGTGATGAAGTACCAATATGAATTTCACTTGTCTAAGAAATACAAATAAACCTTTCTCCTAGGATCAGCAACAGGTCAAGTATTCTTTTACAAGAGGAGAGGATGCTAAAAGCTGATTCTTTCTCTCCTTCAAAAAAAGGCAAGAAATGGTAACTCTGAAAAGCATCAATTTGAATGTGACCCTGTGACTGAGAAAGCCATTTAGAGTTTATTACCTTTTTTAAACAGCGCTACAGATTTTATGCATTGTTCAACCCAAAGGTATGAGTGGGAACGGAAATCCAATTTGGTTTAAAGCATTACTTGGATGCTGTGTGTACCAATGGAGAAGGCATTAGACATGGTAAAATAACTTGGGATGTTACTGCAGTCTTCTCTGACTTTGAGTTAAATAACAGACAGTACTTAGTTTTCCTGTCTGCAAAATTCAATAGTGATACCCTTTGTCATGTATTTTGACATCTCTAGATAAAAGGCATAAAGATAGATAAGTAATATGAAACTATTTATGATGAATGTAATTATCTTTATTCATACAACCTTCTAAGCTTTTGCTTTTTTTTTTCTCTTTAAAGTGAGTAGTTACAGGGAGTTTCAAAATCCAACTTTATATTATGCTAAGTGATAGAAAGTTAGGTTAGGAAAAGAAAGAATAAAAGATCATTACACTTGAACGTTCCAAGAGATAATGAATTCACTTCAAAGAGGTGTCTTAAATAGTTTATGAAGTTTTTATTCCTTTGTGTACCTCTCCATTGACTAGGGAAAGCTGATTATCTTACAGTAGGTGCACAACTTTACACAGCTGCTAGAAGAACCCTATAAACACAGAAAATCACGATTTGAGGTCAAATCTCACAGGTTTTGGGTTGTAAACTACTGAAGTTCACAGTGTTTATAGTGTTCAATGTCGAAGCTAAACACATTAAAAAAATGGAAGTGTGAATCTTCTTTACTTTTCCAATATCATTAATGTGATGATTTGGGAAGCTGAATTTTACTGCTGCTGTGTTATAAAACTATATTTTTAATTGCAAGTGGATAAAATCATACTACAGATTATGATATGGGGGTCTTGATCTGTGTATTTTAAGAGTTTATTGCCAATATTTTATTTTGTTTACAGATGAATCCTCTCTCGGCTATCTTATGGAGCTATTGCTCAGTAGGGCAGTGCTTAAAGGAATTCTGTGCAATCTAAATGTCATTTTCCTTCTTATCTAGGGTATAAAAAGAAACTTGATATAATTGTTTGCGAGTGAACCTCTAACTTTCTTAGGAATTTCCATTGCTTTATGTTTTTCAATTAGGTTTAAATAAAACCACAAACCTCACATATTCCCTTTTCCTCCTTGTATGTATAGCATTATGATTACTTTTAAAGTCCTAAGGAATCCATCTGCATATAGGTAGGTACTTAGGTACCACAATGAAGTCCATCAATATTTAGTATCAACTTACTTTCTTCTATGACCTGCTTCTGCAGGGGGGTTGGACTAGATGATCTCTAAAGGTCCCTTCCAACACCCACCATTCTATGATTCTATGAATAAAAATAATTAAAAGTGTTCAAGTGAGCTGTCTGGATATAAAACCTGTGTACTGATATACCCATATAAATTCTCTCATAAATAAAACATACTTTTCCACTCATTTACAAATATACATAAGTGTCCATGCTTCAAGTTGTCTTCCCTGTTGAGCTAGGAGTTAAATAACTACTACTCAAAATAACAAAGACTTTTAAATATTGTTAATCTGACTAAAGCCAATATTTGTTCTGCAACAATAGCATATGTTGTTCTCTCCTCTACAATATTTTAAACTGTTATAGAGTCATCTCTATATTAAAACTATTGGATTTTAAATTATTTTTTTATTCTGGTCACATTTTGTATCATCATATCTAAAAGGATGCATTCTACTGATACAGAGCTACAGGAAACAACACTGATTATTTTGAATTAAAATGTCTAAGTGGAAACTCTTTGAGACTTAAAGAGCCTATTGATGCCTTTATTGCTAGGTACAGACAAACCATTGTTAGGATGACCAAGCAGGTTAGAACTCAAGGTGTAAGTGTAGTAGGATTAGGGTTTTGATCTTCCCAGTGCTCAGCAAGAGGGGACATAACTCCTCACGTCTCTCATTGCTCTCAAGCAGCTGTACTGCTGATGAGTTTAAAGTAATTGCTGCAGGAGGTGAAAACCTTCACTGGCACTATTACTATGATGTGATGCTCCTGACTTCCTCTTCCCTTCCCTGGCCACCTTAGCAGAGCAGCAATGAAAACTCTGGAAACTTCATTCTGTTTTTAATTATATGGCTGTCCAGAGAGTAAGAATAAATATCTGAGATATGGAGTAACTCAATCCCATATAGACTAATCCTATGAGTTAGCAATCAACAAATTGTAACGGGACACACTCATATACAGGGGAGCCAAATGCTGAAACCACATGATATAGGTAACTAAAATGCCATGTACCAATACTGCACACATCCACGTATATCTCATGTAATGATATGTAATGTCATATGCATGTGCAGAAATATGCATCCTATTTCAGATGTAGTGTAACCAGTGCTGAGTAGTGTGATGAGCATCCCTTAGCCTCCTGGCTGCTTCCCTGCTGACGCTGCCAGGACACAGTTTCAGCTTTCTGGCTGCAAGGGCAGCAGTGCTGACCACATCTTTTCCTGTGCCTGCCTGCACTTCATATACAGGCAAATAGTGCTGCTGCTGCTGGACTAATGGCAGTAGTACCCAAATTGAGTAAATTTATGAGCCCTTATTATTCATCATCATTACCAACATCATCAGAAAGCTATATATAAATATTCTTTTTTAGAAAATAGGAAGTCTTTTCATAAGATAAAGTAGATATAGCTGCACTACTTGCATTTAGCTATATCACTTCTAAGCACAGAACACAGACAATTGCCAACAGAAAACAGTGCAAGTCTCTATATCAAAATGCATGGACTAACAGAATCAGTAATTGGCACAAGTCCATTTTAAGGTGAGAAGGAGGTTTTGACATCACTTGCCCTGGCAACTGTTATCTGCCCATTACATAATTTGAACAGAAAAGAAAAAAAAAGCTGAATCACAGCACCAGCAAACCCATCAGTGCAACTAAAAAGCCAGAACTTTGCACTTTTATAGATTTTTTTTTTCAGTATATTTTAACTGCTTGGCACTCCACAGTATCTGCATTTGGCCAGTTACCTGTACTGTCTGTTTTTGTACATCTAACATACTGCTAGACAGATGAAACAGGTAAAATTCTGTGCATCTACATAAATCCAAACATTAAAACCCAGACATGTTAAGCTTATTAAAATACAACTATTTTACATTACGCTTTAGATAGAAACCCATCTTGGATATTTGCACAGCCTTTTTTTTTCATCAGTCTACATTTTGCCAATTCTTTTACTTAAGTATGAAAGTTGATTTGAGTGTTTCCACTTAAGAAATTGTAGTCTTCTTATTGCTTCTGAGTTTTTTCCTCACCACAAAAGATTTGTAGTGTTCTACATTGCTGAAGGTCATGGATGGTTTTATCATCCAGCCAAGCAAATAACCAGAATTTGGCTGGGCAGCAGAAAGTCATTTTTCAAGTTCTGCAGCTGCCTGCCACAGAGAGGTGATTGGGCCTAGAGACTTCATTTTAATTAATCTCTCTTCTCCCACAAGCTGATCTTCCCTTGATTCAAAAAGGGTTAGAACCTGATCTCACCCATGACTGTAGAGATTGTTTGGAAAGTGTACTAATAATTCACCCGAAGGTGGGATTAACTACCTCAAATCTTCCCAAATGTCAACCAGATACTTTGTACTGAGTTGAGGAAAACAACAACAAAAGAATAAAACAATCATAACTTAACTTTTTAAGCTATTCTTGTTCCATGAGAGAAATCTCTTATCCAACACAAGGTACTCCGTATGCATTCCTTCAAGTAAATGTTTGTGTGACAGTGAAAGTCAGTAATAATAGCATACTTTGATTTGAAAAACACATCTGGTTTTCAGAATCACCTCCCTTAGTTAATTGCCATCATCTGATTATCACCCTTAACACACATGCTTTACTTGATGATTAATAATGTTTACACAGTGACTACGGACTGGCCTTCTGCCAGGTGAAAGCAATGATCCTCTACCAGAATAACATTTTTCTAGGTCAAAATAAAACAAAGCAATGTGTAATTCATCCCTGTACCCGTGCCAACTAACTGGAACACCTCAAACTGTTATCAGCTCTTCCCCACCATCCAACAAGGTCTGGCTATCAGTTACTGTCTAGAATTGTAACTGAACCAAGAAAAGTACCTTAAAGCTATAACAAAATGTCTATTAATTAAAATTAAATAGAACTAATTTTCCAGTGAGTTACACAGTCTGGAACTTGTGGATAGATGTTAGTTCAGGAACTTAAGAGTTATTTTTCCTTTGTGAAACCTGTAACCAACTTTCTCTCATCCTGCTGGGCAAGATGCCATCAACCTGCTGGAAGCTTTAGCTAGAAGAGAACAGTGTAGGGAACAGCACTGATTTCTCAGCCGTGCAGGCTGAAGACAAAACAGCAAACCTGTCCTTCTCTCCTTTAACACAGGTAAAACTCTTCACTGCAGGAGAAGGCTTTTTATTGCTCAGCTTGAAACTATAGGGGCAAAAAAAATAACCACAGAAAATAAAAGAAATGTCTATGTTCACTAAAAATATAGAGAAGGCTAAAGAATATATAAAGATGTAGAATCATAGAGATAAAAAAAATGAAGCTATAGGTAGAGGGACATGAGGAAGCAGATCAAGAGAAGAATGTAATGAAAATGAAACATTAATAATGCAGTGTCTTTTCTACAGAAAAAAAAGTATTTTTACTCTGAAAAGGATTAGAGGAAGGAGAAATAGTTCATAGCAGTTGCTTGACATATCACCCAATATGTATTCCTGGAAAATACTCCACTGCAATGACAGTGAGATGGAAGAAGCAGAAGCCGATAAGCATGAGAGAAAGAAAATGTAGGGATTTCAGCAGCTGGATTTTTTAAATAATAACTTATATTTCACATTGGTATAATTTATTAAAAAAACCCCAAAATATTAATCATTGTTCTGGTTTCAAAATTCTTAAATATAAGAGCCTGAAAAAGAATTTTCACTTTGAGGAAAAAAAAACCCAAAACCAAACCCCAAACCAACAAATCCATCTGGTATTATAGGTATTACAAACTCAAAAAGTAAAAGAAACTCATTGGAAAAAATATATCCATGTCATGTATTAAATGATAAAGAAAATGCAATTTACAGATCTGAGGAGAAAACTAATATGAACATGGAGAGAGCAAATCACAGTAATCGGAATGAAGCACTGATATCTCTCAACTATTCATTTCACCTTCTCTATCATCACTATGATTTTGATTTGTTTTTTTAAACATCAGTGAGTGACTCTAGCTGACTTCAGGTGCCATCTGACCTGTGAACCAGCTGCATCTGCACTTTTCACCGTTCTTCCTGATTTTCTGTACCAACCTTTCCACCTGTATCTGGAATTTCAATGGCATAGCTCTGTATCAGATAAGACAGCTGCTGCCTTGGCATACAAACCTGTCAGTCATACCAACCCCAATATCAGAATCTAGACTAATTTTACTGAAGTAAACAGCAATTCTACCTGCTTATCAAGCATTTACTTTATGCTGGCAGTTTAGATATTGGTGAATGGGAGTAAAGGACTAGACTCATATTTCAGTTTTCCCTAAAAGTTGTTTCAATTATGCTGAAGCTATTTCCCAAACCATCCTACTTCATCATTCAGCCTAACAAAATCTCAATCAAAAAGAGATTATTTTTATTGGTTTTCTTAATCTGGACTCCTAAATGAAGTCCTCCTGCAGTTAACTCCATTTTAAATTATCTTTCTAATGTATCATAGGATTCATCTACGTGAGAACACTGTTTCAATTTAACTGTTCACAACTTGATTTAGTTGAATGCAACCTTGCTTTATTTCAATTCATCTTGTTACAATTTAAGTTAATGGGGAATTGACTGAAGTTCTGGCTCAGCTGCACAAAAGCAAACAGCTGTAGTGATTTAAGATATTCCTGTTCTCCAGCTGCTCACTCTGTCCCTTTGCCAGATATTACTGTCTCCAGAAATTCACCAATTCAGACTATGCTTAAGCCCTGGCCACCATTGATGACACTTGTGCATAGTGATGGAAATGCATCTTCACACATTTTCTCTGTTGAATCTCATAAAGGAGCAATAACTTGCAGAGAAGGGACAAGACAGAGTGTGGACACTGTCACATTTGAAGGCTTTCTGCTGCTTACCTTTTGCTGAACAGCACTGTTTAACAGCCCACATGAGGGACCTGACTGAAACCATCCTTCCACTGACATGAGAAAATTACCACACGTTGCTAAGCCTCCAATAGATCTACCTGCATGAACCCATCTGCTTGAATTTCTTGCTCTCATGGAAATTCTACATCTCCTACCTGCCAGGTCATTTCAGTTCTTTTCGGTAACAAAAATGTTAATTGAATAAAACAATGGTGAGAGACTAAATACTTAATTCCAAAAATGGGAAACAAGGTTACAGAACATTCATATTTAAGACAATATGATTAAATTCAAGATGCCAAATAGGATTTCTTTGTGAACTCTCCTGAGAGGAGAAGGCAAGAGGACTGGAGCAGCACTCCATCCCTGTGGAGCTACCTTTCAAAACCGACCTTTAAAATAGAGGAAAGAAAAAACGTTCCTAACTACTTGACACTTCAAGTCCAGGACTAGTTTGTTTTGAGAAGTTTTGTGTATCTGTATCTTTACTTGTTTTTTTGCTCAAGACAGGAACCCAGAAACACGTTAGCAGAGGGATTATTTTTAGAACAGTCTTCTTGCCCTTCACAACATTTTCATGCTTGGTGGAGTATTTTTATAAAAGGAATGAATATCTTTCCCAAGTTATCATTTTGCTGTCAGATCTCCCAAAAGACTATTCATGGCACAGTACAGGTGATACCTTATGTATGCCAAGTGTTTTCTCCAAAATCATCCTCCCACCAACATTTCAGAGCCCATGATGTCATAGCAACTACCTAAACTTCCACACAGCCAGATCTGCCTTAGAGTCCATCTGTCACAACTCCATCTAAAATTATATTAGTGACTCTTTAGAGAACACAAGACTGAATGTGAGAGCTTGCATCATTTACCAATTTCAATTTGTTAATACACATAAGGAGTACTTGGGCAAAGTTGTAGGAAAGGTGGAACAGAAGATCGTAAATGCCAGATTTTCATATTGATTCTAGCAAAGGTGCCTCTTGTGAAATACAAATAATCGTTCATAGTTAAACCTGATGTTAACTACTACCTACCAAAATCTCCAGATACTACCATAGGTGTCAAGTTTTATTTGTTTCTTTTTCCATGTATTTATCTTTTTCCCTTACAACTCAAATGTTATTTCATGTATAAAGCATCTTCATGTAATTATAGGCATCTAAGTGTATTGGGGCTACAGGATCACTTCATACCTAAGAAGAGCTGCATCAATAAGAGTGTGGCCTGCAGGTTAAGGGAGGTTCTCTTTCTCCTCTGCCTTGCTGAGGCCTCATCTGGAGTCCTGTGTCCAATTCTAGGCTCCCCAGCCCAAGAGGAACAGGAAACTGCTGGAGGCCAGTTCCGGGCCACCAAGATGATCAGGGGACTGGAACATGCTCCTTAAGGGCAAAGGCTACAGGACCTGGGTCTGTTTAGTCTGGAGGAGACTGCAGGGGGATTTAATTAATATTTATAAAAATCTAAATGGTGGGTGTCGGAAGGTTGGGGCAGCACTTTTTTTCTGTTGTATGCAGTGACAGGACAAGGGGTAATGGAGAGGAGCTGGAACACAAAAAGTTATATTTAAACACAAGAAAAAACAGCTTCAGGTGAGGGAGTCCTGACCCAGGCTGCCCAGGGAGAGTGTGGAGGCTCCTTCTCAGGAGGTTTCCAAACCCACTTGGATGCTTTCTTGTGTGACCAGATAGAGGTGGATCTGCTTTAGCAGGAGGGTTGGACTAGATGATCTCTAAAGCTCCCTTCCATCCCCTACCACTCTGTGATTCTAGGATTCTATACTGTAGTCTTGTAAACACTTGCCCTCTAAGGATTATCATTCTTTAGGTTGAACAAAATTATTTATTGCTGGGAGTTTATTTTCTTAACTGATTAGCTGACAAAACTATTTTATGCAGGAAAAGAGAAATCCTACTTCTGTTTTCAGCCATTTGTTTTTAAATCAAAAGTTATTAAACTTTAACAAAAGTGTTTATTACTGTAATTCATCCCTTAAAAGTCCAAATGCTAAACCAGAAATAATTTAAAAGAATCTCAACATCTCTAACATCTCTATGTGCCAGCCAGGAAGATTTGATAATGTGAGATGCAAGAGCCTGTTTATAAAAAGCATATTTTAAAAGAAGCTAAGTTATTTTTATTTAAAAATACCTATTTAAGACAGCAGCCTTTTTTGAAGCTAAGAGGGAGGAAGGTTTACTTGTCTTCCCACTCCACAAATAAGTAGTGCTATTCCAAGGACTTCTTCTAGCCTTTCCCTCATTGCATGGTTTACTAACTGGTATACAATTAATCAAGAACTACCTCTACCCAGTACTTTTCTGCTGACCACAGTAGACACTGAGTGACAGGAAATGTTTTCTTGCTTTTATCCATCATTTTGAGAAGAAAGACTTTGCCTGTGGCACTAGTCAAATTATCTAACAGAAAGTTCTTGACTCCATTGTTTATAGCACCTCAGAATAAGGTAAAATATCACATAGTGTATATCTGCATTGAATACATGCACAGTACAGCAACATCTGAGCTGCAACATTCAGACAGTGAAATATAGGATGACACAAAGTTGCAGTTGGTTTTGCTTGAGCTGACAAGTCTTGGTCCTTTAACTGACTCCCACTCAACAAAGAACTCATTAGTAAGGTCCGTCTGCATAATCCCAAGTCAGATAGAAGTGTTGATGAGAAAAAAGCCAAACAAACATTTTGCACTGCAGGAGGAATCTTGCATTAAATCACAAGGGCACTCTTTAAAATGCAAACTATTTTAAAATGCAGGTAGAAATGGAAAAATGTTAATTATAAAAATTATATAGTACATGTGTTTAACTACTTATATGTATATAAATACACATATATGTACAAAAGCATGAACTCAGGCTGAAAATTCAGGTTGCCAGTGTTTCAAAATCCCATTCCTTCTGTGAGAAACCCCTGTTTAGAACTTCCAGGAAAAATTGGAATATTACAAGAAGCTAGATATTGTGTTTTTTTTCAACACATCCAAGCCCACAGATTCATCCCGCAAGAATATCATCCCACCCTTCTTCTAGTCCATGTGCTCCATTTTCTGGTGATTTACTCTACTTGTGCCAGTAGAAGTGAATGAAGATGGACTGTCAACTCTCCCAAAAAGGAAAGCTGCCCATGTCCTCCTACCATGACATACAAACTGGACTCTTAGGTAAAATGCAAATGGAAACTGTTTATGAACTACACCACAGCGCACCACTGAGAAAAGCAAGTTCTGTTAAGATTCATATAAAACAGAAGAGTAAACTGAAAATTTAACATGAAAGGCAATTTACCAAGAAAACTGAGACAATTTTTTAAGTGGCCAGAGGGAGGAAACAGTCTGCTTAATGGATTAAAAGACTGAAAAAGAATGTTTCTTAGGAATCTGATAATAGACAGTGGTAGATAAATGCTTAAAACTGTTCAAAGGAGTAAATTATTTCCAAACCAGTAAATAGGATACAAAATATTAAGCTAGATACATGTATTTGCCTTGTAACTACTTCAATTATTTTCACAACAACTTATTCTACAGCACAGGTACTCAGATATTGAAGAGCAAACCTCACTCTAATTCCCTAGAACGTTATTAACTCTTTCTGTCCTTACCAGTCATCACTGAGTTTCATTGCACTTCATCCAGGTCTGCAACTGGATGTAAAGAAGAGAATGGAAGAAACAACAAGGAATGAGGATGGTTTCTTTAGCATCTGCCCACAACACATCTTCCCACTTGCACACCCCAAGTGTTTCCCTAGAAGAGTGAAAACTTATTCCAAACCACAGAGTTAATTAATCTTTTAGTCCTTTTGTCAAAGGCTGCAGAATCTAATCTGTAAAGCATTTAATTATGGTATTTAGGAATTTGGTGTTCATTAAAACATTAAAACATTCAAACATTAAAAAAGAGAAAAAGGTTTAAAATGAGAAATTGTGATTGAGGGGAAAATAAACTCTACAAATCATCTCTTCTAATGTTTTGGTGCAGCATTTCTGCCATCTGCAAACCACCTTATAGCCTCCCACTAATCTGACTTTCTCACACACTGCAGGTTGACATCTATTGGCATCAGACTTTAAAAATGCTTCAATCAAGATCTCTATAATCCTCATAACTGAAATGTCTTTGTTCTGTTTTATGATCAAACATTTCAGAAAACACAGCTACCGGTCCCAGCAAGCATTCAAGATGCTCACAGGTGAGTTAAGGCACAATAAAAAGCACAGTAATGTAGCAAATCTCCTTGGAGAATGTGTTGTTTATCACCACGCCTGCAGACTCTTACACTACAAATGCATTGGCAACCATTTCTAGCCTATCATATACAGAGACATGAATGTAATTTGAAAAGTTTAGAGATGCACAGAAAAAGCAATCAACAGCCCCAGTAGGAAATTTCAGGAAAAAGTGAAATAATTTGATAAACATGATTGATTGTTAAGTCCTTCAGTGGAAAATAAGAGGGAAATGAAGAAGCAATGACCTTTCATACCCATCCTTCAAGAAGCAGTTTTTAGAAACTTTTGTATTGCCCATAAAATTAGCTAGAAGATAAATCTCACTGTGGTGATTTGCTCTTTATAAGTCCAAAGCTAGTGTTCTGAGTTCTCACTGTATAATTACTTCTATATAGATAAAGCATGAGTCATCTGTTCTACTCTAACCTTTGCATTTAAATTTGAATTTTATTCCTGCTTATCTTTTTTCCTAAATTGATATTACTGTCTACTATGTTTATTAAAAACAACTTAAAGCCACAGTGCATGTCAAACCCTGCACTGAGGCACCATTTGTTGTGTTATTTTAATTAACGTGTCTCAGGGAGATTACAATTCTAATCATTTCTATTAACTATAACAAAGTTTTCCTTTTCTTAAATGTCAGATTTTGTTTCCAATTTCAGATTATGCCTTAATACCCAAGAGACTGCTAGCAAATGCTCGGCACATCCAGGTATGAAACTCAGAGGCATTGTCTTGTTTTCTTATCTACAGTTCCCAAATTTGCCCACTCTGGATCTGTCCTTATCTATTCTTAATGAGATAAAATCTCCATGACACAGAACTCAGAAAGCAAACATAGAGGTGGGAAAGAAACCACTGAATGGTAACTAGAGTTCCTTCTTAAACCCAGGAAACACATTCCTTGGCCCAGAATGAGACTAGTTGGTACTTCTCTTGCTCTTGTTAGTAAGCTCATCCTACAGCAAGATTATAGTCAAAGGGAAATAAAAACTAAAGTCCCCCACATATAGACTACAATGACAGCAGATTTTAAGGTTAAATACTTGTTTATCTCTGTACCTCTTTGCTAACAACTTACCACAATCCTACTAATGCATACTTGGGTGGTAAACTGGATCTCAATGCACTTAAATGGCTGAAGGATGAGCTGCTGTGCACAGAGAAAAGATTCAGTTAATAAAAAAGATTCAGCTAATGTAAGTGACTTTCTTAGAAAGTTTGGCCCCAGGTCTGTAATGGTGGCTCCAATGCAATGAAAGCAGAAGGAAAGAGGCACCTTGTGAGATTTAAGGTGGTTGTGGTTATTTTTAAAGGTCTCTTTTTTAACATTCTCCTTTCTTTTTCAACCCAACCATGGTATCTGTTACATTTCCTCAGCCATTATGAAACTGCAGGGGATCACCTTCTGCTTATCGGAATAAACTGAACTGTGGCACTTATTCAGCGTTTTGAATGGGACTCTGTTGCTTGATTAAATGCTCTTTTCCTTTCCACCAGCAATGGGTATGAGCCTGCTGGAAGAAGTGCCATGCAGCAGTGTGCACTGGGTGCCCATCACAGCTGTCAGGCTCCTGTGTAGGGAGCCCAGACTGAGGAAGGTTTGGGAAATCACAGCAGAGAAAGTAGATAAAGGCATGTCAGTCTCAAACACTCTCACACATCACACAAAGACACTAATATCCTCCTGTTTTTAAGTAAAGGACGAGTGGTCCATTTACTATAATCAAGATAGTTTCACAGTCTGAAAGAATATGAGAGTCTAAGCTCTTAGTTTTGAGACAGTGGAATGTACTGACATGTGCAGCTTCGTTACTGCTAATTACTATCAACACTGCTGTCTAACTGTTCCTTTGGAAATCCAAACAAAATTCATTGATATTAGATTGAAGGAAAAAAAGCAGATAGAGGTTTGAAAGTGAAGTCAATCTTAAGATCTGCTGTGTAACTTATCAGCCACTCTGTCAAAGCAGACCTTTCTCTGCATCATTTTCTTAGGGTCTTGTTTGTAAGTAGATGTCATAGGCTTTGGATGGCAAAGACTGGATCACACAGAATCAAAGAATCTTAAGGGTTGGAAGGGACCTTGAAAGATGATCCAGTCCAGCCCCTCTGCCAGAGCTGGACCACCTAGAGTAGGTCACAAAGGAACTCTTCCGAGTGGGTTTGAATGCCTCTAGAGAAGGTGACTCCACAACCCATCTGGGCAGTCCCTTCCAATGCTCCCTCACCTCAACAGGGAACAAGTTTTTCCTTATGTTTCTTTGGAACCTTTTATGTTCCAGCTTGTATCCATTGTCCCTTGTCCTGTTATTGGCCATCATTGACAAGAGCCTGGCTCCATCCTCCTGACACCCACCCTTTACATATTTGCAAACATGAATGAGGTCACTCCCCAGTCTCTTCTTTACCAAGCTGAAGAGCCCCAGCTCCCTCTGCCTTTCATCAGAAGGGAGATGCTCTGCTCTAAATTCCTGAAGTCTTTACACACAGCTGGAACGTTTTGCTTCCTTTTTTTGATGTGTAATGTAGGACAGACTACAAGAAAAACCTGTTATTTTGCCTCTCTCTGTATCCTTCAGACAAGTTTAAAATCAAACATGCTCCTTTAATTCTAGCCATCTCATCTTTTCATTGTTACTTATAAGCCTGGTATATATACTCACAGTATATAAATCCTGAAGAGGATGGCATATAGGCATCCTCTTAACTATAATTTACAATTTTTTGCCCAAGTTCTACAATCCTTTTTCTATTGTTATCTAAATTTGCTGAAATATTTTGATCTAAATAACTCAAGCCATGCAGTTACTAGGATTTTTCTACATGGGCTTTCACGATTATTTAGCAGTGCTGTAATTCTCTGCATACCTTTCTATATAATAGTAGGTCCAAGCTGCTGAAATGAGCAGTGTAACATCACGTGGTGTTCAGCTGAGAGGGTATCATTTTATTTTGCACTTTCTGACATCCATGGATTTTTTTTTTCGTTGCTCATTTTCTCTAAACTGGGGTGAGTTTTTTGGGGGTGTTTTTGGTTGTTTTTCCTGACATTCTCACTTCTTGTGAAAAAAAAAAAGTGATTTGGATTTGAGAGTCCTTCAGTGCATGTTCAGAAAGCACATTTAGAAAATAAAGCACAGATAGGAATGAGGAGGTGCAAGACCTCTTTTAGCCTAAAATCTTACAAGTAGAAACACAAGAAAATCAGCTGAAATCCATCAGCCTTTCTAGCAGTTCTTCAGTGGATGCTCTAGTAACATTCACATTTGTTTGACCACCACTTGAGTCCCTGAGAAATATGTTTTCGAGCACTACTTAAACTGAGGAGAATGCAGATTGTATCCCAAGTGCAAGGCTGTGTTTTATCCCCAAAGACCAATGTAAAAAAAAGAGGAAAAAATGGTTCCTATGTGGTTACAGATACTGTAGATCAATGCCAAACCTTTCTGGCTCAGCAGGAGAGTGTAACTGCTGAGCACAAATACTCCCCATCCCTCAGTTGCTGAAGGTTTCCTATAAATACACTGAAAGAATACAGCCTGCTTTCTATCTCCTGGGTTAAAGAGCTGAACTGACACGGAACTGGGATGGAGTAAGGGCTTCCCCTGCTTTCAGAGGCTACTGTAACCTTAGGGAGACCACGAGCCAAGGTCTTACACATCCTGCAGCCAGTTAATGTTGGAAAGATTGCAGAGAGCAGTTGAAACAACACAACAAAAGCAAGATTTCATGCCAGTAAGATGCACATCTTTTCCAGCCTTGTTTGCCTCAAGTCTCCTCAGACTGAAGTAGCCAAGCAGAAAGGACATCAACCATAAAACCAGACAACATAGCTTAAATTTCTGAAATTCAAAACACAGCACTGACTTTGCTTTTTCCTACCTGGCAGAGCTTGGCAGAGGAAGGCGGTCCAGCAAGAGTGATGGGAAGTAGATAACTTTGGACACCAGAATGTGCCCTGCTATCTGTCCTCCTGGAAACTATGTGGTATAAACATCATTTGAGAGTTCCTAGCATGCCTTTCAGACCATTGTGAGGGAGTATTTAATAGACAAAGGACTCTTCTTTCTCTCAAATAGACTTTGAGTTTAGAAACACACCTGTACCACCTGTCTCACTGTGGGAACTCTTAAAGCACAACTTGGCCTTAAGTCCCACAGAGCGACTAAGTAAAGTAGTATTTAAAGCCCTTCATGGAATTTGACAGCTTTCCCAGAACAATCTCTGCACTAATAGAGGAGATAATGATTTTCTTCTAAAAACTACATTGTCCCAGTAAAGGGTCTTACTTCAAATCAGTTTTCAGAGGATGGGAATTAGAACAGAGAGGGAGAAGCTGAGAAAGAAATCATCTAGGCAAATTGTTTTCTGCCCATATGCTTCGGTTTAGCCTTCAGTGCATTTGTCCATGTGAGTCTTTACCAAAGCTTGGAACAGGATGGGACTGTAACACAGTAAGACTAATAAATAAGTAAAATATTATTATTTTTGTGTCATTGCTGATCCTAAAGAAGTTTCCAGATTGATAGCCCCAACCTGCAGCTACAGAGTACATAGAAATTTTGGCACCGTTTCAATTCTGAGTAAAGTCTTGCAAAAGAGTGTTAAAACACTCAGCTAAAAGTTGCAGAGTTTGGCAGAGCCATTAAATTAATGCCTTGTTGCCTTTCCCCATTTTGTCTAAGTGTTCAAAATAATGTGATATGAAATGAATTATTTGTTTGTCTGGCAGCTACCCAGCATTTAAATAGCAAGGTGGCTGCTGTGCTCAGTGTTGAATTGTCCCAGCACATTATATTTGTGCAATTTCATCTCTGTGGTACACAATTAGGCAAGGGAATAACACAAAGTTTTTTAATATTCTCTTTTTATAACAAGCAAATAACCTGGAAGAGTGGATTTCAGATTTTGGCTGGGGATTATCATACCAATGTTCTGAAAATTAGGGATATAATTACGTGAAGTCAATTACGATTTTCAATTACATATTTCCTAGGGCTTTATATTAAGCAATGTTGGGCATCCTGGGCTTGTAACTCCTTTGCATTATTTATCAACAAAGAAACACCACAACCAAGTGACTCAAAAAAACAGAGAAAAAGAAAGTTGTTACGAATTCTGCAGGTAAGAGAAAGTGAAGAAAACCTGTGTGTCTCAGCTTCACAATGTATATGTAGTGGCCTTGAGGCTCTTGTCCAAAGTTCTCACTATGCTGCTGATACCAATAGAAAGTTGAGGATCCAGATGTATTTCTTTTTTTTCATTGCAGGATCTTTCTTTTAATTGCAATATTAATACTGCAATACAAAAATAAATATCACCATACAAAATACATTTACTGATTAATAAAATAAATGCAAGCATGTGTATGTATGCCTTTCCCAAGTTTTATTCACAGTTTATAAGTAATAAAAGAAGTGTGAGTCAATTAACTGGAGAATGTTATCACAAGCCCATACATTCCATTTACTGTATTTGCTTATGGCTTTGCATACTAATGGCTCATATTCACTTTGTTGTTTTTTTTTTTTCCCTAGAAGTTTTCTGTGGAATATGAAAATAATATAAATTGCAGCATTCTTTTTAGTGGCTCTTGGAAAAAAAGTAGTTATGAATTTTTAAAAAAGAATGTTTGTTTCCTTGCTTTTAAGAATCTCACATCCACACACTCACGCAACACATAACTGAAGAGAGCACTTTCAGGAACTATCACAGAATCACAGAATCTTAAAGGTTGGAAGGGACTTTGAAAGATCAAGTCCAAACCCCTGCCAGAGCAGGATCACCTAGCGTAGGTCACACAGAAATTCATCCAGGTGGGTTTTGAATGTCTACATTGCTGCAGAAATAAAAATATTTTCCAGAATTAGTTGAGTCAACAATAAAGACTGACTATGACAAAGGTCAGGAAGATGGGGAAGGGGCTGGAGCACAAGGGTGATAGGGAGCGTCTGAAGAAACAGGGGTTGTTCAGCCTGGAGGATGCTGAGGGGAGACAGGCGCACTCTCTGCAGCTCCCTGACAGAAGGCTCGAGTGAGGTGGGGCTCCCAGGAAATGAATGATAGGATGTGTAAGGAGAGGTTCAGATTGGACATTAGGGAGAACTTTATCACTGACAGGCTTGTCAAATGTGGGAATGGGCTACCCAGGAAGGTGGTGGAGTTCTCATCCCTGTAAATATTTAAAAGATGCATAGCTAAGGTGCTGAGGGACATGGATTAGTGGTGGGCTTGGCAGTTTGAGGTTAGTGGTTGAACTCTTAAAAGTCTTTTCAAACTGAAATGATTATATGAGACAATGGATGAAGAAGCAATCCTCAGAGAGCTGTGAAGTCTCCTTCTGTGGAAACAGTCAAAGCCACCTGGATGAGTTCCCGTGTGACCTACTCTAGGTGGTCCTGCTCTGTCACAGGCATTGGATCAGATGATCTTTCAAGGTCTCTTCCAACTATAAAGATTTTGTGATTCTGTGATTCCATTTAGGGCATCCTATGTTAAGATAACTGCAAGCATTCACAGAAAATACAAAAGGAACTGCAAGCACATTGACTAGATACATAAAATATGTCCTAAGAGAGAAGATTCTTTGGTTACTCTTAAGAGGAAATAAAAAGGATGGATAGTTATGCATTAATAAAGTACAATATGATTAATGCCAATCTGGAGATGACCCTAGCAGGCTAAAAGAACACCTTTGGTTGGGGTACTCTATTTTTTCCTGGCATTATATGAGAAGAAGGGATGAGGTGAACACTTTAGATGTCTTGTAGGAAATTCTATGATTCTTCAAAAATAACATGAAAAGGAAAATCTGAAACTGAAAGAAGCGTTAATCTATCTGGAGCTTTAAGTTCTACAAAAGGTAAGCAGCTTTTATTGGTTACATAAACTGTAATTTCCTATATATTTGTTACATGGCTACAAAGAGCAAAAAAGTATTTAAATTAGACATTGCTACAAGAATTGCCATGTTTCTCAAGCAAGTTTCTGAATACCTTTAGCACATCTCATAAATATCTCTATATCCTAATGACCAAACTCATTGTTAGTATTATTTCTGCTGTTCACTCATTATATTCCAGTTTTGGAATACAAAACGTGCTTGATAAAGTAAGAGTTCTCATCAGTTGCATACTGCCAGCTAGCAAAGCAGAAAATAGAGAAAATGGCCATTTCTATTTCATATTGCTTAATATCCATCACTTTAATGGAAATGAGATAAAGTAGATAATGGTAATAAGAATAGTGCTAGCAGCACATATATATATTACATATTTCTCAGAGGTACCATTGTTGTACCATTTACATTGTTAATATTAAAATGTCTCGAGCAGCACAACCCAATGTAACCAATACTATAAATATTACCTTTAATATAAAAGTTGAATGAGCTTTTAACCTTGAATTTGATACAATGTTGAAAATTACTTTTACATTTATATGATGTAGCTCATGTGAATAGCTAAATACTTTTCCCCTCAAATAAATCCTTCTCCAAAGTAAAACTTCCTTGGACTATTCTGAGCTATAATAACCATTGCACATTAAGTGGTCATAGACCTTTTCTGTATTTCTTTTAAGTATAACTCAGAGGCAGAAATGTCAGTTTCGATAAAGCCTTTGTAGGTAACATTCAATCCAAAAAAAAAACCACTTTAAGAAATGTTACATTTTCGGTTTATTTCATTAATAATAAAACTTATCCACAGGTTTAAATATCCTGAGTTCAAACAGAAACACGGCTAAACATTGAGGAGAAGAATTAGAGGAGAAATGCAGATTGCACTCAGACTGCACATCTTCACTTTGCCCATCCAAAGGCAAGAAGGTCAGGAATACGGCAAAACAGAGTCATAGAATCATTTCAGCGTGAAAATATCTTTAAGATCGTTAAGTCCAACCCATTTCCCTCACTCTGCCCAGCCCAGCACTACTCCATGGCCCTCAGCACCTTAGCTCCACGGCTTTGGGATCCCTCCAGGGATGAGGAGTCCCCCACCTCCCTGGGCAGCCTGGCACAGGGGCTGACATCCCTCTCAGGGAAACAGTTCTGCCACGGCTCCAATCTCAACCTCTCCTGGGGCATCTTGAAGCCATTTCCTCTTGTCCTGTCACTTGTTATTTGGGAGAAGAGACCAACCCCCACCTGAGTGATCATGTCTTTCCTCAGCCTCCTTTTCTCCAGGCTGAACACCTCCATTCCCTCAGACTCTCCCCATCAGACTTGTGCTCCATCTCCTTCCTTCTGCCTGGCTCTGGACACACTCCTCAGTGTCCTGGCAGTGAGGGGAAGTTTGGGCACAAAGCAGTAATGGCAAAGCCAGGAAAAAGGCAATGGCTGGAGCCTACCTGCAGAGTGCTGTAGTATGATGAAAGGAGAAATGACAGGGTAGAGCTTGGCCAAGGCAGAAATAGTGCAGGGGAGAATTTAACTCATTTGCCAAATGCTATGAGCTGGAGATGGACTTGGAGAGTTTGTGCTATCATCTGCCCCAGGCTGCTGACCTGACTAATTTTATTAAGATGGTTGACATTTAATTAAAAATAACTATGGAGAAAAAAACTTCTTCAACCCTACCTTTGAAAGACTAAAATACCTCAATTTAATGTGGATGAGACTAAGCAGATAGTATCATCAGATATTCATGCTGGCAGTTGTGAGATTTGATTATGTAGAAGAATTGGATGGAATCTTCAAATTTGAATGACTACCTCCGTGAAGAACTGGATAACCATCAGGTTTAAAAATAAGACACCAGTTAGCTAGAAATTAAGAGTATGAAGCTCAACTGCTTACATTAGGGATTGCTGGTAAGAATTTGCTGTAAGTCAGATAATCATCAAGTGCAAATGGTGATGGAGGAAAAACCTATTACTCTAAATAAGTACAATCTAACAGTACAATGTGACTGTGAATCAGGAAATACAATACTAGGAGTGTCGGGTGAGTGGAGATAGGAAATATTAATGGTATTGCATAAAGCAGTGGTAGGTTTTCATCTGGAACACTGCACTTCTAGTCATTTGCGTTCAAGAAAGAGGAATTTAAATGAGCAAAGCAGAAAAAAAAGGAGTTAGGAAGACTGATGAAAAAAGGTAAAAATGTTCAAAAAGCTGGGATTGTGTAGTTACAGCAAAAAGAAGGCTGTGAGGAGACACTGTAGAGCTGCTCCATTGAAAGATATGTAGTGCAACTGTAAGGAGTAAGGTTTATTTCAGATAGACACTGTTGGCAGAAAATTAATCAGATATGAATTGGGTACGAATAAATACAAAAGATAAAAAACATATAGTCTGACATTAGCAAGATTTGGATATTGAAAGAACCTTTCAGTAAGTGTTGGGGCAAAAATAACACCACATGAGAAATTTGGAAAAGATGGTCTCTAAAGGTCACTTCCAACCCTACCATTCTCTGATTCAAGTTCATGGATTCAAGAGCAGGATTAAAAGACATATCTGCAATAGTGGGGATCTGGTCATAAGAAATGCAAAAGGCTTCTTTTTGGCTTGCATTTTGTCTCTCAGAAATCCGTATTATTTGGGCATATACCAATTGTTTATCAGTGTGGTGCTTCCACTCCATATTCTGAGACGTAAACTCGTATCTCCATGTTGTCAAAAGAAGAATAGAAAGTCCACTGTTAAGAATACATTTTTTATAAAATGCTGTGATGGAGTGATACAGTAATCAGGAAAAAAAGAAAAAAAAATCAACTTCAGATCTCCCAAGAATGACATAAAAAAAGTTAAGCAGCACTTAGTCTTCTTTAAGATGTCATTTCTATTTAATGTAACTGTTAGATGCTTAATGCAGATAGATGGGCTAAGCAGACTCTGTGAAGACAAAATTTCCTCCTTTACATCCTCTCTAAAAGCTTTTAAAATCTCTCTGTCAGGAGCAATTTGACTGCATATCAATTGCATTCCTCTACTACTGCAAAGTTTATATTTAAGGGAATATCACAGGGAACAAAACTCACATTTTGATAACTCTTGACAGTAAAATGAAACACCGTCAATCCAAATGCCTGGAAAGGTGCTACTGCACATTAACCACACTTTGCTCATTCAGTTCTCATTCAGTGAAAGTAGCAGCTGAGTGTCCTGGTTTTGAATGGGACAGAGTTAATTTTCTTCCTAGCAGCTGGTACAGTGCTGTGTTTTGGATTCAGTATGAGAATAATGTTGATAACACTCTTATAGTCTAGTCGTTACTAAGCAGTGCTTATCCTAAGGATAACAGGGATTTCCCAGTTTCCCATCCTCTGCCAGCACAATCAGCTGTCAGGGAGCATGGCCAGGACAGCTGACCCAAACTGATTTTACATATGTTACTTTTTCCCTAATTCTCCTCCCCATCACATCGGGTGCCAGTTGGGGATAAACATCTGGGGATAAACTGGGACATATCTGAGTGATGCCACACACTGTGCTGCCAACAAGTTCATTCCTCGTATTTCTCTGTTGACTTCACTAGTAACACACTCTGGGACTTTGCCTTTCAGAGTATCCACATGGTTTGTAATAAAGGTCAACTAACAAAATGCAAACTGTTTACCTGTAGCCTTGACATAAAGGATGTGCAGTGCTTATAAGTAAGAATCAAGTCAGACACCTTCCTGTTATTTTCACTGTACAGTCTGAGGTTTTACAACCCTCTTCTTTAAATATAGGATTTATATAGATGAAACCAGTCTGCTTTCAAAATTAAAGATTTGGACTAGGTCTTACTTTAGATTCTTCTACTTTTTCCCTGTTGGTTTTCTTTCACAAATTAGAGAAGAAGAGATACAAAGTTCATAACTTAGCCTGGAGTTCTCAGAATAACAACAACAAAAATCAGCTTTATCCACAAGAATATATATTTATCAGCATATTAAAAGGAGAATAAGTGAATAACCTTCCACATAAGAACAATCAAACTGATCCCCAGGGTGAAAGGCGCCATTTCCTAAATGCCTATGATCTCTATATCAATCAAATTTTAATTATCCTCACATAGTCTCCACTTAGCTCATAGTTGTCATAATGCTTCTAATAAATATCAATAATGGTGGATATTTCCAAAGGACAAACTGGTGGCTTTATTCTGACTTCATAATAGTGCCTAAGCAAAAGCAAAAATAAAATAAATGCAAGACATGCAGGGAAGACTGAGAGCAGATCCATTAAAGTCAATAGTTATACATAAAAATACATAAAACTGGGGAAAGAAGAATAACAAATGTCTTTAGATAATGTATGAGAATCTCAGCATGAACCCTCAGCAGAGATACATCTACAAAGAGAAGTTAGTCAGAAGAACCAATTTTTCACTTGCCATTTCAAGCTAAAGGGGGAAACAATTAAAATTTCATAGCATCAGCACTATCTGAAGAACTCTTTTGTGCTTAAATAGTATGCCCTGAACAAGTTTAAAGCTCAAAGTATGGAAATTAGCATCACAATCCGTTGCATCTACTGCTTTTGATTGTGAATGGAGGTTGTTATTTAGCAAGACTGTCAATTTGGCATCTTCAGTGACCAAAGCACTGGTTTTTTTTTTTAAAAATGGTCTTTTAGCACTATTTTCAAAGGCTTTGGAAAGTTTTATTTTCTATGGTTTAACAAAATTGCAAGCATCTCCAATTTTCACCCCTGAACCAGCTCAATTTAGTTAGAAGGAAGAAAAAGAAAAGTTCTCTTTTTGTCAAGACTTTTAACAATTCTCATTTTAAAGAGATGGTTTATGAGAAGAGCATAAACTTGTAAACAAGTTTATAAACTAGCAATACAACTACAAGTGTACTGAGAAAAGAGATATCAATGACACTTCTAAAACACACATTTTCACATCCTCTTCAACTTTCGTAGGAGTAGATGAGAAGCTGCATGGAGTTTGTTCAACAGAAAATGACTGTAAGCTGCTGGTCAGGAAATCTGTGCTGAGGAAGGGATCACCAAGGACACAGCAAACAAGGAGAATGATTTCTCAGCTTTATTAAATGCTACACTACATCCTTTGAGTCTTCTCTACTTGTCTGTTTGAAGAGTTAAAATATTCTACCTTAATATTTAGTATTCTTAAGGAAAAAAAAAAGAAAAAAAACCCCAAGGTTTTGTTGATTATAAAGCTCCTGGTACATGTCAGTCTGCTTCTACAGAGCAGGAGGTAGTTATCATGCACCAGCTCACTACTGTGTCAATTTTATACCCTTCTGTTGGCAGAGAGTGGGACTTCTCTGACCAAACAGACATGTCTCCAGCACAGACACAAGATGGCTATATCAGAGTTAGCTGCCTAAAATCACTTAATCAGAGAATCTTAGATTTGTTCTGGTTGGAAAAGAGCTGTTAAGTTCATCAACTTCACACTGCCAAGCCTGACATTAAACCACGTGCTTAATATCCAATAACAGAAAATCTAAACTCAATGGTTACAATACTTAGCTCTCTAAAATCTCTCTATGAGAAGGTAATCAGATTATTTCTCTCCTTAAGAAAAACTTTCTTCACTGCCTAGAGAGTGAGCCTGAACTGAGAATCATATCAAGGGAGAGAGATCTCACTCAGAATAGCAACTTCATGAACATACAGAGAGTGTCTTTTCTATCCCGTTTATCTTGCCAAAGACAGTGGAGAGCATTGATGAAAATGGCTCTATCGTAAGTATGACTACGTGTGATTCCTGGACAAACTTGTTCCTGTGGCTCTTGCAGTGATCTGCTAACAAGGGGCCTTCTCCAGAAAAAGAAACATTTGTACTGCCAGTGATCTCCTCCACTGCTTTTCCACAACAGGCTTGGGTTTCAGTGCTGGAACAATCTCATGAGACACATGTTCTTTCCCAGTACTAGTGAGGCGCTTCGGGCATCAGGGAGAAGATGAGAAGGTTTTCACCGCCATGACAGAATTGCCAGGTATTATAAGATATAAATATCATTAAAAAAGGAGTTTTTAAAAGCCAAAAGTAATTTTGATGCAATTTTATTTTCTAGGTATCAAAAGGTTTCAACCTCCAAATTCCAATCTTCTATCTCCTTAAAAAAGAAAACAGCTACAAAAAATATGTTTTAATGTAACATGACTCTTCCTCGCTCTGTTCCATGTGCATAATTTGCACAATACTTGGACATTTCTCTTTTTCATATTTTTGTTTCCAAGGTCTTTCCCTTGGTGACTGGTAATTACATAATGGCTCTTCACTGTTTGTCAGGTGGTACCACTGAAATGCTGAAAATATCAGGCTCCCAAAACTCAAATTCTTAGAGCAATTAAAAATCTTTTTGCTGGAGTAAAGCTCATTTAGCAAAGGCACTGTGTGCTCCATTGGCTTTTCTCTCTAGTTTCCATACATGTACAAGCCCTGCTTTCTTTTCTCTCCTCCATCCACCAACTCCAACTTCTGCCTTTGCCAAATCAGTCAGCATTGAGTTGGCCAGTGAAAGGAATGTGGTCCACTTGTAAATCACAGCTGCAGTGGATTGCTAACACACATTGATTACTTCATGCAATGTTCATGGGGGTGCAACTCAAGGTACAGGGACCCTATTCCCAGTTCTGACGTTTGCTTTTGAATGATGGATGCTGTTCAAGTTGTACCACCTTACTGTCCTTCAGTTTTCCATCTAAATTTCAGTTATTAATATTCAATCCTTTAGAAACTAATTTGAACTCTACAGCTGAAATACGTTACGATACTTTTTTCTTTCTTATCACTGATCCCTCTGATTATTTTGTTTTACTCTCACTCTTCATTCTAACCAAGTTTGGTAACATGTGAACTTACACTCTTTCTCCCAGAGCCTTTAAGATACACACCCAAGCTCCAGGACCCACAAATTTCAAGGATCAGTTACACAGTGAACCCAATCGGTTTAACAAACACATTCAAGCTTTATGGTGCTGCAGATGCTCATCAAATACTTATTTGCTTTGAAGCAAGATTTTTTCTAATAATACATATACTGAATCAATAAAATGCCATCTCTTGCTTCATATTTTAGGCAGCTCCCACCTAGTAGTTCAAAATATTCAATAGGTTTATAATGAACTTCATTGGTCCCAGCTGCACTTGCTTTTTACATCTTTTCACACCTAATCCTCACCATCTGCACATTTGAGATTAAACATGATTCCTAGTGGACCTTGCAGTACATGAGACTTAAGTTCAGTGGTTCTGACAAATTTCTCTCATCACACATCCATGCACCTACAACCACATCCATTGGTAGGGGGTTACTTCATAGCATGAGAGAAAGACACACTTGAGTCACAGAAATACATTAACAATACTTTGCAATTATTCAGTACCTGGGACAATTATACTTTTAAATTGCTCATAAATTGTTAGCATATAGATGTTATAGGTTTTCAGGTACTTTAAAGTTTTATCATTAAAGTTTAGTGTCTGTTTATCACCACATTATTCTTATTACTTCGTATTATAGTAGATTTAGAATTTAAAATAGAAGTTTGATTGCTCAAAACAATCTGGGTACAACATGTATACAAATACCTTTTAAAGGTCAATTCTAAAATGATCATTATGATTTTGGCATTTCAGAGTTTTTGCAATTGTTTGAACCTCAGTGCTTGCACAGAAAAAAAGGAAATGCAGGTAGAAGGCTGTAAATACTTAAGACACCACATCACATCACCTTTCAAAGACACTTATATAGCTTTCGATAATACTAGAAATTTAGCAGCAATAATCTTGGCCACAACACCTTTGAAGTCATTGTTGGCAGCAAAATCAAACAATAAGTTGACATATTGGCTTGCTCATAAAATGTTGTCTTCTCTGTTGTTGTTTTTGGTGTTTGTTCTCTGAAATAATTTTTCTAAGGAACAGATTCAATAGGCCCTTTTCATGTGAGAATTAATGCCCAAATGTTGCAGTTGTGCATTGTTGCCCATGTGATCTACATGACAGTCCAATTATGTAGCTATTTCATGTGGTGATTTAACAAACAGAAACCTAGGGTTAACAAATCAGTGGTTGTTTTTCTTATTGAATCTCTATCATTCAACCAAACATTGCAGGAAGTAACGGTGATACTGCTGCAAACCAAGCAAGTGACAGAAGCTCAGTCTACGAGCACAAATGCACTCTGAGTGTGACTGTGTCCTTTTGACTCTCCAGCATCCTTAGATCCCCATAGTTCATGGCATGCTCCTCATCCCAAATGCTTCGGACTGGGAGAATGGTTTTACACACTTGTCTGCACACAGCAGCAAATTCATAGAATCATAGAATGGTAGGGGGTGGAAGAGACCTTTAGAGATTGTCTCATCCAACACCCTGCCAAAGCAGGTTCACCTAGATCAGGTCACACAGGAACGCATCCAGGTGGGTTTTGAAAACCTCCAAGGAAGGAGCCTCCCCACCCTCCCTGGGCAGCCTGGGCCAGGGCTCCCTCACCTCACACTGAAATAGTTTTTTCTTATGTTTAAATAGAACTTTTTGTGTTCCAGCTTCATCCCATTACCCCTTGTCCTGTCACTGGATACAACAGAAAAAAAGTGCTGCCCCAACCTTCTGACATCCACCATTTAGATATTTGCAACTATTAACGAGATCCCCCTGCAGTCTCCTCAAGACCAAAGAGCCCCGTTTCCTGCAGCCTTTCCCCATAAAGAAGATTCTACAGTCCCCTCATCATCTTGGTGTCCCTGCACTGGCCTCTCTCCAGCAGTTTCCTGTTCCTCTTGATCTGGGGAGTCCAGAACTGGACACAGGACTCCAAATGAGGCCTCAGCAGGGCAAAGCAGAGGGGGAAGAGGACCTCCTTCGACCTGCTGGCCACTCATTCACCTGCTGGCCACCCCATTCGTTCAAATTCCTTCAAGCGGTCACACGAAGCCATGGCAGACAGTGCTGAAAGCTAGTCCTGATACACGGTCGAAACACAGCAATACATGCACATGGACCTGAGGGTTGAAAACACTCCTGCATCATTCTGTTTAGATATACCTTTAAGTCTTCTGGGTCTTTTCTATCATTTATCATCAGTTCACTAGAGTACTAGATGCATCTATGAATTGCAAGTCAAAAGGCAGGCTGTATCTTAAGAACAAGTTACAGTTGTCATAAGAAATTAAATAATGATTAAAAAAAGCCTACGGGAGCTGGTCTCCACCACAACATAGAACTAGCAATATTTTCAAATTCATTTAACAACTTTCTTCCTCTCTAAACATTTTGGCTCTCAGAGAAGTCTGAATCTATAGGAAATACTAATTCTGTCCTACTGTATTTTCCTCGCTCCTTTCAAAATGATGAATCCTTTTCAAGAAGAGAGAAAATAAAGTTGTAATTTCTGCCCTGGAAAAAAAAAAAAACTCTATTTTCTGAAAAGCAACATGCAAGGTTATCTTCTATTGAAAGTACAAGAATAATAGGTATTAATGATGGGACTTCTGCTAATTCTGCTAACTCTTTCTCCTAGCTGAGTGAAACAGGCTTTTTTCAATGAAACTCAATAAATTCAAACATTTCAACACCATGCAGCACTGCAACAGCATTGTAGAGCACCTCTGAACATTGAAAATACATACACTTTAGTTAGCTGCAGTAGGTAATATATTGGCTGTATTTGCAGTGCTCAGTAGCAAATGCTCTTTAAAACAAAATTAACCTTTCTAAAGAAAATTTCCAGAGAGGCAGTGAACCCATATAGCTTGGGGAAATGCAACACGAAGTCTGCAATAAGATATCCTGTAATTTCATTTCATTGCCTTCTGTGATTGTTCCATGGATTTCCTAATTTCTAATTTTAGAAAACAATTGTCTTGCTCACCAGTTTCTTGAATATAAAAGAGATATTCCTAGGAAAATGAAATGTGGATGCCAAAACCACCATGTACTAGACAGTTTTTCTCTCTCAAAAGTAACCATAGTAAAACAACAAGCATTGGCATAAAAAATTCTGGTTCATAGATCTGAAATTTAATAGGAATTGTTGTAACAAATGGGAGTCTTAGTATTTTTTGACCTGTACAAAATGAGTCAATTTAGAATCTTTTCCAAAGTCAATGAGCATCTGTTCAATACCTGTACTACAATATTCAAGTTAAAGTACCTGCAGCTGAACTGCACCACTCACATCCCAGCTGATCAAAACTTTCTGTCAAATTCAGTCCTGGTTTTCTGCAAGTAAACTTAAAAGCTGAGTCATGACATGTATCTGTAATCAGGAAGGCAGTGCCACTATTTTCACACAAGCATCAGTCTATTGAACGCCAAAGAACTGTTCTTGAGACTTCAAAAAAAAAGACTTTGGCATAACTATTTCTTCAGGACATTAGGGAGATGGGGAAGGGATCTGGAAGTACCATCACAAAGGAGAAAGAAGGACAACTGGACTGATAAGGTGAGTTACCAGAGAGGGCTGGCTAAAAGAGGTGTAAAATTGGCAGCTGATGTGAAGTAAATGAGACAGGCTTTCTGCTGGGATGACAGCGTATGATATTGTAATTAAATATTTACCATAATAAGTATTCACAAGGGATTGTTCATATGCAAAACTTGTCTCTCCTTTTGACTGCTTGGCCTTGCAACCCTAACAGTGCTCCTGTAACAATGTGGGGGGTGTGGGTGTATAATGTAATTATATATACACACATATACTTCACAACACATGCCAGGTTTTGTATGGGGATATTAACATTCCTTACAAATTAATTAAGCCTACCAAGACACCCATAATTAGAGTGCTAAGGTTTGTTATTTCTGTTTTACTATTGGGAAACAGACACAGGAAGATTAAGTGACTTATCTAAGCAAATGAATCTCTAAATTATGGTGGGACCACAGTCCATGGGCCCTGATTCCCAATCAAATGACTATTAAAAATTGGAAGGCTCTGTGCATGGGCATAAACCAGACTATCTGTCTGCATTTTGTTATTCCTTTTACAGATGAAAAATTGCTTCTATAATTGGATATTAACAGTAATAGCTATGAATCTTTTTCCTTAAATAATTAAATTAGTCCAACACCTTTCTGAACTTCCTCTCATGCTCTTAATTTTGTGTGTTTGCTTCCAGATAACTTTCAGCTACACGGAGTTCATTTATGTTCATCTCTGTCAGATGTGGGAACAGTGCCTTTACTAAGTCATTGCTCTAATTAATTGAACTGCTTTTGCAGACTGACAAATACATTAGATAAATTACAGTTTCTTCCATCTAGCTGTCTGATTAATTTAGACAGGAGCACATACAGGTATTGAGGCATTATCTGGTTATATTTTAATCTTCAACTGCACAAGACTTGGTAAATAGGGAGATTTTAGGGAGTGTTTCCTCTTTTAGATCGTAGATAAACACTAATTAAAGTACCGAGGCATGACCTTGTGGAGACCATGATTTTTACAGGCCATTTCTAACAAAGAATCAAATATGGAGAAAAACGTATATTTTTTACATGGTTAAGAAACTATGTAAAATCTAAAGTCCAGTCCATAAGTAAAATTAATGACCTACTGACCTCAAATTATATTATCTTACTCTCTGCTTAATTGCAGAACCACCAAACAATTGCTATTTCAGATCATTTGCAACTAGCTCCTTACACTTCTACATATGGGTGAGCTCTAACCAGTCCTTTTGATGGAGACTGTCACAGAACATGTTACCTTTCCATACCATTTGAGAACTTGAAAGAATACCAGACAGTTCTCCTTTTAGGCTTGAAATCCTTCATTATTGATCCATGGAACATTAATGTATTTCATGGTTTGTTTCCTTCGTAAAAATAGTAACTACATTGTGTTAAAGGGCCACTTTTTAAAGAAACAACAAAACAAAAAACAAAGGGAGACATGGCTCAGTGGGCAATTAGGTTCTGCAGATGTCCTTGGAAAAGGTCAAGACTTGTCAACTTTCACTTTAGAAAAGCCAAAGTAAATAATTTTTAACAACACCAGCATTTGTCTCAGCTCTCAGCCAGTCCTGGGCATCAAAGAGACTCTTCAAACAATACAGAAGAACTCCCTGCTTTTTAGGATGTGCTATCTTAAACCTGCAATTTGACTGAGCTCTTTTGCTTTTCTCTCCTCTACCACCTCTATAATCTTCCCAGTGCACAAACCTGTCCTGGCCCTTCATGTTGCATTTTTTAGATGCCCTTCTCTTTTGCCATGTAGATGATTGGTCAGTGACTATTTGGCCTGCATCAGTATTTCTTGCACAGAGACCAAAGATGATAAAACAACAATCAAGGCCTGTTTGAATCATTCCAGAAAGAGAAAGCTGAATTTGTATGCTAAGCAGCTCTATTAGCAAACACTTTTTTTAATTCCATTTGGTAGAACTAGCCTTGTTTTTTCCTGCTGCCAAAGCACTAGGCACTCCATAACCACTCTGTTGCTCTGTTCTTGCCAGCATGTCTTCCGTTGTTACTTACTGCTCTGCTGCAACTACTCTCAAAAGCAGCCTGACTGGAGGTGCAAAAACAGGGAAACTCAAGAACAACCTCCACCAGCAGCACCAGGAAAAAGAATCATTTTGACAAAGTGCAAGTACGGCATCATCTTGTCAAACACAGCAGATAATGAGCTTGGAAACAGACTCCAAGCTTCTTGAACCAGAAAAGATGAAAGTTGGCCAACACTGGTTAGTTATTACAAAGTGTTCAAAATCTGTCACTCGCATAGGAACCTTTTGACAGACGATGCTTCCTAAAAAACGATAGATACAGAAAAAATATCGAGAAAGAAACATTTTGTTTACTGAGCTCTCCAACCTGTGAGTTCAAAAGGAGTGCCTGGAAACCCTCTGTTTTCTCTCTGATACACAGAGCCCCCCAGGCAAGCTCCAAAATTACCTAGAGGGTATCTACTACCTCAGTTACCTGCTCTCTTAGATCTCTGCTCTATTTCTAGCCCCAGAAGAGGGAAATGGGCTAATGACAGACAACAATATGAGAATAAACAATTACTTAGCGTTGAAATTATCAAATCCAGACAAGAAATAAGTACATTTTTCAAACAATGAGAATAATGAATCATTAGAAAAGCCTGCTAATGGTTATGCTTGATTCTTCATAATGGACTACTTAAAAATGAAGAAAGCATTTATTTCTGGAAGATATGCTCTGCTTTGATCACTGTGGTAAATTGACCCTATCTGGATTACAGGTGCCTACCAAACGGTTCTACCACTGCCCCTCCTCAGCTGGACAGGAGAACGAAAATATAATGAAAGGCTTATGAGTCGAGATAAGGACAGGAAGAGATCATTTACCAATTACCATCATGGCTGAAACAGACTCATCTTGTGGAAATTAGCTTAATTTATCACCAATCAAATTCGAGTAGGACAACGAAAGAAATAAAACCAAATCCTAAAATACCTTCCCCCCTACCCCTCCCTTATTCCCAGACTCAAATTCACTCCTGATTTTTGTACTTCCACCCCATCAGAGGCACAGGGGGATGGGGCATGGGGGTTGCAGTCAGTTCATCACACATACCTGTTGCTCCTTCCCCTTCAGGGGGAGGATTCCTCACACTCTTCCCCTGCTCCAGCTTGGAGTCTCTCCCAGTAGAGACAGTCCTCCATTAACTGCTCCAATATGGGTCCTACCTTCAGGCTTCAGTTTTTCACAAACTGCTTCATCTTGGAATCTTTCTACAGAGACAGACGGCTCCAACTTGGGTCTCATAAAGTGTGACAAGTCCTGACAGCAAACCTGCTCCAGGTCACAGCCTCTCCGAGCTGCAGGTGCATCTCTGCTCCCCTGTGGCCTACATGGCTGCAGGGGCAGGGCTTCACCGTGAGCTGGACCAGCACGGCTTCACCATGGGCTGCACCATGGGCTGCAGCAGAACCTCTGCTCTGGGCCTGGAGCATCTCCTCCTCTCTTTCTCCCCCCACCTTGAGGTCTGCAGGGTGGCTGCTCTCACACATTCTCATTTCTTCCACTCCTTGGCTGCAGCTATGCAGCTTTTTTTCCCCTTCTGAATATCTTTTCCCAGAGGTGCCACCATCACTGATGGGCTCAGCTTCGGCCAGTGGCAGGTCCATTTCGGACCCAGCTGGTGTAGACTCCGTCTGACACGGGAAGCTTCCAGCAGCTTCTCATTGAAGCCCTGTACGCCGCTCCACCACTACCAAAACCTGACCACGCAAACTCAGCACAAATTTTAATGAGGGAAATTCTTTGCTCTGGGTTATGCTGAGGTCAAAACAGATGATCCAAATGATCCTTCCTCGATCTTTACATGTCTTTCACTGGGAATCAGATTTATGTGTTTGTGAAGGAGGATAAGAATTAAAGATATTTCACTAAAGTAGAATGAATTAAAATCTTGGGAAATTTAACTTATGCTGCACAGCAACCTATAACATTGACAGTAAAGTCACATGGGGTTTTTTTTTAGGGAAACATATTGTGCAAAGGCAATGATGATTATTCAGTGCTTATTAAAGGAAAAGTAACCTACATTTGGAAAGAAATATTTCAAAGTATTCATAAACTGTTAACTGCTGAAGAAACGAAGGGCCAAGTTACCTTCAACCTAACATGATATTCAACTGAATATTAAATAACTTATAAGACATAAACATACAAAGATAAGGTAACTTCATTGTAGACTTATGAGGGACTGGTTTTTAATTACAAGATTTACAATATTTTAATAATGTCCATTGAATTTGTACACAAGATAAAACAGACTCTTAACTTCTGCTGCATTGACACTCCCAAAATACACAAAACCACTTATTTTTTGGAAGCAATATGTAAATATTTCTTCTTAGTAATATGGTGCTGGTACACTCTTGAAGCTTTTTTCCCAACTATGGTATCTGAGGTATTACTGTTTATAGGGTTGCTTTCACTTGTGCAGTTCTCAGTGCTACTTTCTGGTAGGTAAGGAGATTATATTATACACAAACCTCTAAAATATTTTTCACAGATTTATACAGTCTTATTGTGGATAAGTAGGACTCAACAGTACTTTCTTCTCTGCTTGCTAATAAGCTTAGTTCTCTGCAATATTCTGTGTATTGATTTATTTTTTCCCATACTTGAAATGAAAAGCTGTCAGAGCTTAAGATTTACAAACAATGTGCATGACATTCTTCTCACTTATTATTCCTCCTTTTATTCCCCTTCTTCAATTCCCTTTCCCTAACTTACTTTGTTTAATTGCAGCATCTACATTCCCTGCTTCTCCAGCATTTTGCTCTCACTTTCTCTAGCAATCTCTTTTTACTCAGCAGGCAGATGTGCTGTGCAGATGGCGAGGCCAAACCTCTTGGTCAGTTTATCAATAACGTGGAGAGCATGAGTAAAAAAAAAAAAAAAAAAGCAAAGATAAGAGAAAAAAAATAACTACACTTTAGAAAAGAAACAGAAATACAATGGTTTTAAGCTGAGTATCGATGCTTATACCAAACACAAAAGCACTGTGAGTCATAGAACTGAAGAACCTCCTTTGAAAGAATTAATGTTGAAAATAAAAACCTTGACTTTCTCAAACACTTAAACAAAGAAAAGATCCCATCAGATACTTTTTGATTGTGGACCAAATAGTTTAGGAAAATATAATGCAGAAGGAGAATTTAAATGCTGCCAGGTTTTCAAAGCAATCCTTCATTCCATGATCTGGAGCTTTGACACTCCCTGTCTGAAAATTCAGCTTACACTGGCATTTTCTTCCTTCCCTCCAGGCTTAGTTTAGGTGCAAGGTGTTGTCAACAATCTGAGATTCCTCCCTCTTTGCACTTACCACGTTTCCACTCTTGCTCCTACTGATTACGAATGAGGCACAGGGATGTCTTAGCTAAACATATTTATTATGGTATCATAATGCATGGTTACACTTATGCCTGGGTAGCTAGCAGTACTTACCAAGCAATTCTAGTACAGAGCATGAAAATCAGAGATTAACAATTCCTTTCTCCTAAAATTATCTTCCAGTGGATTTACATTTATTGTATATTAACTGCCCACATTGTAAAGGATACTAGCATAGTGCTTACAATTTGAAAGACAGAGACACAAACACACAGCATATTGTGACAGAGAATGATGACACGACAAATGTGTCATCGAACCGTAACTGCAAATACAAATGAGAAATGAAACTATTTTGATGCCAGTTAGCCTTCATGACCAGAAACCTGGTCTCTTGAACAAAAGGAAAGATTCACCACATAACGTCAGTATATCTGATTCTTATGTACTTCCCTACTTCTACCTGCTTGATTTTTTTAATTAACTTTGTTTCCCAATTCCAGTATTTTGCATTACTTAAATATGATTCGGGGGGGGGTGGATCAGATGATCTCTAAAGGTCCCTTCCAACCCCTACCATTCGATGATTCTATGAAATAATCAATTCTCATCAAACCTTTGCCTTGGTTTCCCTAGTATATTTGACTGCAGCAACAACTATCGGCTCATTTTCACTGCACTGTTCATCCTCCAATTACAACTAATGACAACTTTGCTTTACAAAAGATCAAGGGTAGTAAAGGTGTATGAAATAAATATACCTGGAGGTGTAAAAAGCTGGCTGAGAGATACAGAAAAGCAGATGGAAAAAGAAAAACCTGACAGTTTGCTTTTTCCTGTTTTGGGAGTGGAAGGGGAGGGGGGTGGATGAAGACAATACAGACAATACTAAAATTATCTTGTTTATCAAAAGAGAGGAAATATGCATATGAAATATGGAGTTAACAGTGGTTGGTTTTCCTTTCTTATATTTACAAAGAAATCAGCACAGTGGGACAGTTGGCTGTGATGTGGTTTTTTTTTTTTTCCACAATTAAACCCCTAACCTTGACTTAAAAAATAGACTAAAAGAAGTAATTTACCAGTATGCCAGAGTAGTGTGTTAAATATAGGCACTCAATTAAATGTTAAAGCAGAAAATCAATGTATTTATCATCTTGCTTTTACTTTCCAAATCACATATGCTATATACACATATACTATTTTTGGAAAGGGGTTATACTTCCAAATTCTTATTCCCATTCTAACAAACATGGTCTTCTTCCATGTGCAGCTCATATATATGTGAAATGTTACACTCAAATCTATCATACCATGAGCTGATTCAGCAAGCATCGAGCCAAGCAAGACAGCAATGAAAATCGTGACCTAGAAGAAAAGTCTGTCTAATAAAAAAACAACGTATATCACAGTATGGAGGGCATCACCTGAAGGAAACCAGTCCACCAGCCACATCCTTTTATAAAAAGACTGTCTGTGAGAAACATTGTTTTTCTTTCTTGGAGGCAGCTTCCAAAGTGCACCACAGACACCACACTAACACCCCAGCTTCAGGTGTTGGCATTAATGGGTTTTATTTAACTTATGCTGAGGAAAAAGCCTCAATTCTTCCCATCTCTCAAAGATTTTACATATCTTTTAGTCAGCCACGAGGATGCCACTATGTATGACACCATTCTTAATATTTTGAAAGAAAGTGGAACATTTCCATTTATTGGAGAAAGAAACTCAGCTCATTGTAAGAAAAGAAAAGAAAATTCCAATTAATAAGCTAAGCATTTCTATTTATCTTCACCAGCAGGAAACTGGGGATCAGAGATGACTTTGAAAGTCATGAGAGTCATCAAAAGCCAGTGAAGCATTAAGATCAGTCATCATTGCTTCAAGTCCTACACAATAGTCACTATCTGTTATCTCTCCCACTGCTCAGTGTTGCAGGAACACAGCTGTTTATTCTGTAGAAAGCTGGAAATAACCACTTGTAAGAAGACATTAGCACTCACTTCACGTTGGACATTGTAACCCATCCCATTGCTGACAGCATCCAGAACTGGAGGAGTCACTGTGGCTGTCAGGGTAGGCGCAGTAAGTTTACCAGTCTATGCTGTCAGCCAGCACATGGTGAAAGCAAACTAAAAGCTGGTACCAACATGAAATCAGAATGCCCATTATTACTGACTAGAGGAGAGGGCCCTGCCTTGGCATATTCTTCTACTCAATCTGTGATGATCCCTTTCCTCTGTATGTGCCATAGCTATAGGGGTCATCTGAAAGACCTTCAAATTACAAAACTTAGAAGAAGAAATTTACCTATCATGTAAGGGCATAATGTCTTCTTTTATACATTTAAAGCCATTAAAATACATGTGTTATTTACCTATCATCTGTTTTCCCACAGACAGAAATGTGTTCCAGTGCAGAAGTGCTACATCTAACATCTCTTTCTCACATCCTTTATTGCAGTTTCATTTAGTTAAATTGCCATGAAACTTTAAAAGGACACGATACACAAGTATAGACACTTAAACTTATGTTTTTAAACTGCATTTTCCCTGTTACTGAGCAAAATGATGGCATCTAGCACAAAAGTAGCAACACATTAGATAGTTACAACTCTATTACTAAGTGTACATGTGTGAAGAAATGATCATGAATGCAGAAAGCTGTACCAGAGACTTTTTCACTGCTGTTTCTATTGTGAAATACACTTCAGGTTACAGCAAAACCAAAGAGCAGATCCCTACCCCTTACTAATTAAACTGATTTTCTTACACACAATAAGCTATTTAGGTAATTATGAAAAAAAAAATTGGAAGAGATGCATATCTCAGTCAAGCCCTTTACTGTAGCACATTAAATTTGTTTTCTCCTTCATGGAGTATCCACAATGCAATTCATAAGCAAGCCAGAGGATTTATCCTGACTTTGCTCTCTCTCCACACTAAGACAGATAGAAAACCAAAAGCATGTGCTGAAGCACGTTTTCCTCTTATAAAACAAATTTCTGGCAACTTCAGCAAGAAAATAGATTCTCACAGCATTCAGTTAACCTCTTGGGCAAAACAGTATTTCTAAGTATATCTCCATGAATTTGGAGACAAGAAACAGACAGTATAAATTTGTGTTGGCTTTGAAATACACAAAAAAAAAAAATTTCTTTTTTGACATAGCTTTCGGCAGTGATTCTCTGAAGTGCTTGGTGATTCAGGAAGAAAAAGAAAGAGACAAGGCTGGAATTAATTTACTCCAGCACCATAGATGGACTTTAGCCCTCTACATGCAATACCAAGTACAATTTCTTTCAGTGCACATGTATAATTATGTTTCGGTTTTGTTACACAGACTCTGCAGGAAGGGTTTTGTTGGCAGGTGCTTTTGTCCTTTTTTCTTCACATTTCCCTTGGCTCGTAGAAAGACAGAGGTCATTATGAGAGAAAGGAAGAAGGTTTTGGGTTTTATTCCCAAACAAATCTTTAGTACATAAAAATGCAATGCAGGTTTTGATTATAACCTTTGACATCTGGTGCCATGAGGTACAGTTAGAACACATCTTCCCAGATATAAAGAAATCAAGAAATCTTCATGCATCAGGTACTATTTTAGAAATGCACATTTCTGCCTTAGCTTTACCTCTTGTTGTCATTCACAGAGTCACAGAATGGTTTGGGTTCAAAGGGACCTTTAAAGTTCACATAGTCCAATGCCCTGTCATAAGCAGGGACATTTTCAACTACATCAGGTTGCTCTAACCCCTTCCAACCTGACCTTGAAGGTTTCTAGGGATGGGGCATCTAACACTTCTTTGGGCAACCTGTGACAGTGTTTCAGCAGCTTCATTGTAAAGAGTTCCCTCCTTGTATCTACTCTAAGCCTACTCTAATGCTAAGCCCTCTTTAAATATTGAAAGGCTGCAACAAAGTCTACACAGAGCCTTCTGCAGGCTGAACAACTCCAAATTTCTCAGCTTTTCCTCAAAGCCATAGGTGTTTCCACCTTCTGATCATTTTCAGGGCCCTCCTTTGGACCCTCTGCAAAAAGTCCATTCCTTTCCTGCACCAAGGACTCCAGATGTGAATACAGTACTGCAGTTAAGGAATTAAAACGGCTGGTGGTGGTGTTTCACAGCATTTGGTCTGCCAACACTGCCTGGTGCAACTGTACCAAGGACAGGGTGACTCCCCAGAAACATTAATCTCACCGCATGCAAGGGTTACAAGTAGAATTGAGGCGTCATCTCCAGCTTGCTGACTCTCACATTATTTTGAGTTCGTTTTTTTTTTTTTGCTGGGTTGGGTTTTCTTTTAAGCAGTGAAGACACTGCTAAATCCACCCATCTGAAGCAGGTAAAGGAAATGTAAAGACATTCATACGCAAAGCTGATCGATTCCTAAATTGCTACAACACAGGATTCACGCCTGAGCATTTCTTTGACATTGTGTGAATGAAAAGACATCTCTGCAGTAGCTTCTCCTGAGCTTCACTTTCTACAGCAAAAATTTACTCTTTGCTAATAGGTGACCATCAATTGATGTTACAACTTTCAGATAGGAATGAAGTTATGGGTGCTCTAAGTTCATTGCTCAAGAGCAAAATCTTAAATATAATTATAGCAATACAGTATGGGCAGTCCATGGGATCTACCCTACTCTTAAAGCTAACTGATTCCAAAATATCTTCCCCTCTTTCTCTTTTGTTTTGTCTCTGTTCTGTCTCTTCTGTTTTAAAATAACATAATTGTTTATAATTTTAATTTTCAAAAGTTAGCTAAGAGACTCATGGGAGAGATTAACTACTCAATGTTAAAGGTGAGTGAAAAGAGACTTTTCGTGTGACCAGATATCAGAAATCAGTAATTTTCACTGACTTCATCAAATCATGCATTTTTATCATTTATTTAGCTCAAACTCAACATCTGACGCATGGTTGCCTTTGATTCAGAGTGACAAGGAAAAAGTTTACTGTTTAAGATTAATCATGTTCTTCTGTTCCCACTCTCCTTCTGCTCTTAGATTTAGGAGGATGCACTCAACTGGAGCTTTATTTTTTTTTTTTTTGCATTATGAAAAAAATCCAGTTTCAATTCCATTTATTTGTAATTTATTCTACAATTTCTCACACAATAGGCACAAGGATTCTGCATGTAATAAACATTTGTTTCATTCATTATTTCTGTACTTGACTAATAAATCGTAACTGCATCAACAAAGTCTTTCTGTTTATCCATGATTCAAAAATGTGCAGTATATCACCTTCTTTGTTCTTTCACCTTTCTTTCACCTTTAAAAGGTCCTTATCTCACAATTTAGTATCACTTGGAAAGATTCTTACTCTTCCCATTTGCTTTTGGTACAAGAAGAATTGCTACTTACCCTTTCTCTACTGTTTTAAGGCACAGCTCAGTCGTCATCATGCTGTAAGCAAATGCACGTGCTGAACAATCTGCTTCTCATACACAAGTTCAAATGCCAAGATGTAAAATTTTCCTCTTTAGCATATAAAATTTTTATCTTGACACTAGATATAAGGAAGAATTCATTACCATGAGCATGGTGGAACACTGACACAGGTTTCCCAGAGAAATGGTAGATGTCCCATCCCTGGAAGTCTTGATAGTGAGGTTATTCGGGGCTCTGAGCAACTTGATCTAGTTGAAGATGTTCCTGTTCACTGAGGGGTTTGGACTAGATGACCTTTAAAGGTCCCTTCCAACCCAAACCATTCTGTGATTCTGTAACTTTCTCTTTTAATCTTGATGTGAATATTCATTCTCAGGGTGAATCTTCTTCCTTATGGAAAATCTTCCTTATGAGGAAAGGCTGTGGGAACTTGGGCTGTTTAGTCTGGAGAAGAGGAGACTGAGGGGGAGGATCTTATTAATAGTTACAAATATCTAAAGGGTGGGTGTCAGAAGGTTGGAGCATCCCATTTTTCTATGGTATCCAGCAATAGAACAAGGGGTAATGGGATGAAGCTGGAAGACAAAAAGTTCCATTTAAATGTAAGAAAAAAAACAATTTCACTGTTCAGGTGAGGGAGCAGTGGAACAGGCTGCCCAGGGAGGGTGTGGAGTCTCTTTCCTTGAAGGTCTTCAAGACCCACCTGGACACATTCCTGTGTGACCTGATCTAGGTGAACCTGCTTCTGCAGGGAGGCTGGACTAGATGATCTCTAATGGTCCCTTCTAACCCTGCCATTCTATGATTCTAAGATTCCATATATATCAGGACCAGAGGATCTGCCGTTCCAAAACTCACCATATGATTAAACAAAACAGCAAATAAATCCAAGTTTTCTGTTCAAAGTATCTCATCCACTTATTATCTTAACATGGCCATATTTTCATAGTAAGTAGAGATGCTTCCCACATGATTCCCATCAATGTCTACAGAAATCTAGCTTTTCTTTGAAATGATATTAAAAAGAAGTTCTGTCATTTATAGTTGCAAAGATAACTGCTGAAACATGGAAGCAGCGATATCAGTGCCATAGCTGCCTCCTAGCCTGACAGCTGCAGTTCCTCTGTTGCTGCTCAAAATGAGATGCCAAGCAGTCTCAGTGAAATTAAAAAAAAAAAATTAAAACACAAAAGCAACTTTTCTCACTTTTTCAGAGTGCCTCCTCACCACTTGCTGTTGCTAACTTGCAAGCAAGTTTCATTCCTGCTTGTCTAATATGTCAGTTTCTGATGATAAAAAGAGACAATTGGAAAGAACTGGAGTTGAAAAGCAGTCCTCTTTCTAAAGGCAAGCACAGTGTCCTGCACAAAGGAAAAGAGAGAACAAAATGGGAGCAGAGAGGAGGAAGGTAAAGGACAGTGGGTCTCTTGGTTCCACTTCTATATTCACTCAGTTACTGCAATGCTTTTCGTCCTTTCTGGACTTTCAGCAAGAGGAGTCCCTTGCCCCACATGTAGATTTTCAGCTCTTGGCAGTTGCAGGTACCCCTGACCTGAAGGATGCAAACACATTTGTTCAGCCTCTACATACAGCACTGCAGTCATCTCTTACACCAGTGAAGGATGTAATGGCTGCTGCACCAAGTGATCTCTCTGATAACACAATCTGCCCCACTCATAAAACAGTAACTCCTATCAATCTAAAGCTTAAAATCCAATTCTAAAAACATCTATTTTAACAATTTAAAAAAAACCCTCATATTCCTTTTTAACATAGAAGCAATCAAATACTTTGACGGTATTGTTGCTAATGGGTTTTACCCTATTAAATTACTACTAGGGGGACAGATAAATAGATTGGTGAGCTGAGAGTGTTAAAACAGTGCAACATAAGAAGAATATCATGCATGATGTATCTGCAAAAACCTGATATTCAAAGGGTTAACTGCAATACTAGAATTAAACATAAAAGTAAACACTTTTTATTGTAAATTATTTGCCAAGTAAATGCATGTGTCATTATCCTTTCAATAAACTAAATACCAGATACCACATGTCATCAGTAATTAGACTATTTAGCTGTATATTAAGTAAATATAATAGTATAAAATATAGGAAGTCTTTAAAGAATGAAGAAACTTTATTTCTTACTAAAGGAATAGACGACAATGAAATTTAAATTGGGTAAACCTCAGTTATACAATTAAATTAGCAATTACAACAGCCCTACAGAGTTACTTAGTGCCCTATGATTGACTAAGTCTTTCTGTGCTAATGGACATTGCATTCAGAACGGAATGATGCTATTTCTATGGACTGCTGGAGGCTCTTAATTCCTTTATAGCACATTAAAATATAGTCAGTCTTTTAGCCATTTTAACCTTGTTTAGCACAAATGGCTGAACTTGAAATTCATTGACTTAAATGGTCCATGGAAGATATCATTAAGTATTGCTGTACTGGATATGTTTTTCACTTCTAATGCATATGATTAGAAATGTCCCTCTATCATTTATGGCCAATTGTTTTTCAGATTTTCCACATCTTTTACCTTACTTGTTCAAAGACTTACAGGAACCTTAACATAATATTCCACATACCAAGAAATTCTCTGTTATCATTACACACTCACTGCATTAGTCAAAAGTGTCTATGGTATGAGTCTTGGTGATCATACAAATATTCAAGGTTAAGCCGAATAATGACCTGAGGGCAAAACTATCATACACACAGGATAGCTGGTTTTGACATGCTACATGCACATACCTCCATAGAATATATTCCTGCATATACATCTGCACTACTTCAGTTGTTCTTCCTTTAGGATAAGATGACCGCTGAAAGTAATTTATATTTCTGTGATCTACAGTACAAATTCAGGAATACAGGTTAACTATCTGATTTTCAGTAACAACATGGCCTATAACCTTTACAGGTTATTAATTTTCATGCTTGCCTTGAACAACTCCAGTATTGTTAATCTCTGATCTGCAAAGGCTGATCTCCTCTCTGCAAAATTCAACAGCAGAGGGACAAGCAGAACTTGCCTTTGAAGTCAAAAAGGAAAAAAAAAAAATCCCATAAAAACTAGCCGCATTCATCTAGGCAGTATTTGTCTTTTACTTCTATGTATGCTGAAATAATGTTTTCTTTTGTAACATTGCTGAAGGAGTCAAGGATTGATGGAGGTTTTTTTTATTGCCTGTATAACAAAAGAATGTTATGAATAAAACACTAAACAAAAGAGTTATCTATTTGTCTTTCTTTGAATCATTAGCTATCAGCTACTGCTCTGTACATAAAACTGGACAAGGTCTCCCAATAACTCCCTTCCATCTGATTGGTATTTCCTATCTGTAGATGAAAAACTATAACCTTGCCTCTTTTCTTAGCATAATGTATCTAAGTCCATGAGAGCAGCCCCAAGTCAACAACAGTGCTCTGAGCCTCACCATCATCTCCAATATCCAAAGGGAATAGTTAGAGCCTGTGAGTGAGTCTGGACAGAGTGAAATAGCTATAGAAGGAAGCATCTAAACTGAAAGAACAGCCGAATTTAAAATATAGGTCCCAAGGTGACTAATGGTCAGGGAAGTTAAAATGCCTATTAGTTACTGTAGAGGTGCCTATAATTTTTTCAACCTTCTGTAAATGCTACATAAATCTATATGGCACCAAATAATATTCCTTTGAGGGGAAAAAAAAAAAACCAAAACAAACCAAAACAAACCATAATCAGAAATATTATATTGGTGGAAAAGAAGGGACTGGTAGAGGTAGAAGCCTCAAACTCTGCATAATTACTAAATAAAAGAGTTTATATGAAAATACATATTCTGTGTCTTGAGTAGCTAAATTTTAAGGGTCCATTTCCTGCAATATGGGACAATTATTCCTACCAATAAAAGATAATATTTGTCTATGACTTGAATACAGTTTTCTGTTGAAAGTGCAAATCTATATAGATTTTAACAGCCTGAGAGATTGTGTACCACTGATACATTGACTGGGTCTCATCTCACTTGCCTTCTAGGAGGAGTCCAGCGCAGTGCTACCAAGATGCTGAGGGCATTGGAACAGCTTTTGTATGAAGAAAGTTTGTGGGACCTGGGGCTGTTCAGCCTGGAGAGGAGAAGGCTGAGGAGGCACTTTATCAGTGCTTCTAAGTACCTAAAGAGTGTGTGTAAGATTAAGAAAGCATTTTTTTCCATGGTGGCCAGCAACAGGACAAAGGATAACGGCACAAGCTGGAACACCAAAAGTTCCACTGAAACATGGGGAGAACCTCCTTTGGTGCTGAGGTGAGGGAGTCCTGGCCCAGACTGCCCAGGGAGGGTGTGGAGACTCCTCCTTGGGGGGTTTCCAAACTCGCCTGCCACAAACATTCCTGCCACCATTCTGGTATTCTGTGTGTAAATTGTCTGATAAGATATCATGAATCTCAGAGGCCCCAGACTAAAGTAACAGGAGGACTTCATATTCTCCTCAAGTTGTTAGAAGTCAAGAAGTCAAGGTGATGCAGATTTGAGACCACTGTTTCGTTGTTGGTTTTTTTGGAATGCAGTTTTCAAAACAAATCCAGAAAATGCAGAGCATTTGGCATTGATCATCACACTGATGGTAAATCCTGCCTTTTCTGCTTTGGACACAATAAAAGGTGTCACAGCAAGGAGTCTGCTTCAGTAAAGACTATGCGGGTATCCTTCCCTTCCAACTCTTAAGATTCCGTGATTCTGTGAGGGCAAAAGCTCAGTTTCAGCACCTGAGAATATGTTCTTTCCTTTCCTGGGCATTCTCTTATACAATCCTAATTACTATAAAGGATCAGTTTAGCACCTTCCAGTGGAGCTTTCAGTCACAAAGCTCACATCAGCTTTAATACCATTAAGCAGAAATACAATAAGAAAACAGAACATTCATCACTGTAAACTCCTTATAAACTTGAAAACATGCTTGTGTACATAAAGCCAGATGAGACACTTTGAAAAACAGCAGGCTTTTTCTCCTTTCATTTTTCCTTTTAACATTTTAACATTCTTTATAACTTGTTTGTGATGTTGCTTGATAACTCAATGAAACAGAAGAATCCATTGACTCTTGCAAAAGAAAGAAAAATCATGTGTGTATGTTAAAAGCAACAAAGGCAGTACAGATACTTGAAAACACTTTTCATTGTAGAGGTTTGTATTGTTATGATCTGTGCCTTTCAATAAGAGTGTATATTCTACTGAAACAAAAAGCTGAGATAAGAGAACAATTTAAACTTCAGGAAAAAAGAAAATCTAAATCTGTTTAAGCTTTCCAAATGTGATATAATATCAGCATGAATATATGTTTTCATTTTGAAATATACACATATGGAACCATCTTAGAAATAAAGCAACGAAAGCACTGGACTATAAATTCTGATAGAAGTTTGGATTTACTTACAAAAAATATAACAAAGAATACCAGTTAATCATAACAGCTCAGAACTGTGCACATTGCACACATTTTTTAATATCTGCACAAAGAAGTACTGGAAAGAATCAGAGAATCACAGAATGGTTTGGGTTGGAAGGGACCTTAAAGCTCATCTCATTCCAGTCCCCCTGCCAGGGGCAGGGACACCTTCCACTAGAACAAGTTGCTCATAGACCCATCCAACCTGCCTTTGAACACTTAAAAACTTCAAAATCTTATTCCCTAACTTTTTAACAAATGCATTTTCATTTTCACCTCATCTTACTTTACAAGCTATGAATTATCACAAGCTGGGAAAGCATTCTAGGGAAACATCGCTCCACACTTGTTCTACGGATGTATCTTTTTTCTAGGCACCTCCTGTTGCCTCTGCTGTTCTATGTTTTCTCAAAGTTGTGGGAATCTTATTACAAAACGATTTCCAAAGAAATTATGCAATTCATTTGGCATATTACAAGGGAAAAAAAAAAAAAAAAAACATATGCAAGAGTCTAGTCCTACAAGCTTCTTTCAGTGCCTGGAATACAAAGGCAGCAGCTTCCATATGCAAAGGCTGCAATATATAGCTATGTATATATATATATATATATACACACACACACGTACATATATATATAGGTCTGGTAATTCGGTACAAGCAGAACAGAATGTATTTTCTATACAGGAAGCAAAAAAATCAAAACAAAAGCTAAACCTGGTCAGTATGGTCATGGAATAGCTAAGTATAGTCCTAAAATCTCTGCGCAGTTAACAGAGAGAAACCAAAGCTTTCAAAGTAAAAAACAACTTTAATAAAGTGCTCTTCTTATACATTCAATGCCACATTTTGTACCCATACAGAGTTATAGTAATAATAATGCCAAATCAATACTGAGGATTGCAGAAAACATTCACTAAAATTTTATAAGTAAAAAGAGCTTGAATCTTTCATATCCTCAGTGAAGAGTGGGAAAACTATACATTTTATGCACAGGATTTCTTCAATAAGTAATCCAAACTGAATACACAACACAGAATGGTAATAAGAGATCTAGATTACAGACAGAATATTTCCTCCTGTTCTTAATTTCTGCATTTCATTGGTTTGTGTCATAAGTGTTCTATGGCCCTCATTTATGTCTCTGTTATATCTGTTAATAAAAGTTAATTACTAAGACGTGTGTATTTAGATTGAGATACATATGTATCTCTCTCTAAAATGTCTGCTTATTCATTACTTTAACTAAATTAAGTATTATGTCACAAAGAGATTAATTTATGAAAAACTATTCCCAAGGGGTGTTAAATCCTCCTGTACAATATTCATTATAATGGAAAACTAATGAGGAAACTATTTTTAAAAACTGTCTCTAGTTTCCCAGGGGTTTAAGATTTACATTTTTAAAGTGCATCCCGGCTCATTTTGATATGTTATGGTTTTCAGTAATAAATAAGTCATGTGGTTTCTCATACTTACTATTAAATTAATCTTCCAGGGTTTTTATCATTTGGAATATTACTGTGGCATATCAACAGACTGACACTAGAGTAAACTTACTCAAACTATTCTGCCCTTACAAAGCTCTGTTCTTAAAGTTCTTAAGGTTCGTGGTTAGTACAGATAGTATGTAAACTCTAAATTTAGACAGGTCCAGTATGACTCCTCAGGTTCAGGACTATGCACTTGTCCTTGTTGAACCTCATGAGGTTCTTCTCTGCCCAACCCTCAAGCCAGTCAAGATCACACTGAATGACAGCACAGCCTTGTGGTTAATCAGCCAGTGCCCAGTTTCATGCTATCAGCAAACTTTATAAGGGTCACTCTGTCCCCTCTTCCAGGTCATTGATGAAGATGTTGAACAAGACTGGCCCCAGAACTAATCCCTGAGGAACTCCACTGGCCACAGGCCTCCGACTCTATTCTGTGCCATTGATCACCACCCTCTGGGTTTTGTCATTCAGACAGCTCTTGATCCACTTCACTGTCCACTCATCCAAGCTATACTGCCTGAGCTTTCTGATGAGGATGTTATGGAAGACAGTGTCAAAAGCCTTGTTGAAGTCAAGGTAGATGACATCCACTGCTCTTCCCTCATCTAGACAGCCTGTTATGTACTCATAGAAGGGTATCAGGTTGGTCAAACAGGATCTCCCCTTGGTGAATCCATGTTTACTGCCCTTGATAACCATCTTTTCCTTCATATGTTTATGAACAACATTGAGGATGAGTTATTCCAAGAAAGAAAAATGTCAAATTGGAAGAAAGAAAGAGTCAGCTTTCCTTTCCTCATCTTCGTTGTTCAAGCTGTACAGATCATCAAGATGTGCTGCAAACTCCAGTAGAATACACTAATACACCATTTTGATCCTGAGACAGGAAGAGTAACGATTACTGTGGTTTTCTGGTTAAATTACTGTATGAGAAGATAGAAAGACTAATTGTGTTGTATTCCTACTTATGAAAACTAAAACAGCATAATCTCAAAAGACAGTAAGAACTTAAATCCCATTAAAGGATATAGATAACTTCAGACTTGTTAGGTACAACCAGACTTCTTTGCTTTTTTTTTTTCTCTCCTCGATGTACTTTTTGATATCCCAATGGCGTCAGGGAGTTCCTCTGTGCTGGATTCTCTCAGTTTTACCAAATGCCCAATTTCAGCTCACCCTCTTGTATTTCGAAAGGGTAATAGGCAGAAGAGCCAATGCAACACTTGCACTGCAAATCATTTCTAGTTCAGAAGAAATTTCAAGTAAATTTACTTTCTCACTGTACTTGTAATATATAAAAAGTGAGAATTCCAGGCTATATGACCACCAGATAGCCCCTTTTCTTCTTGCACTCACTCTCACAAGGAAACTTCTCTGTTTCTCTCAATTTCTCACCTAAATTTTCTTCTTGCTGCTGCAATGTGTTGCTTGGAGGGACATCACATGAAACTTCACCTCCTCTGGTCCAAACATAAGATAAGGATTTTCACTCCTGCCAGTGAGATTTCTCATGGACATATAAATACTGTCATCCATATACACATATAGAAACACATCCAAACCACTAACCTGCAGGTCAATGATGACAAAGTTTCACATTTCCTCCACAAATAAAATACAGATCAAATTACACAGCACACAGGGCTTCTCAATTTAGCATTACTTAAGAATATTAGAAAACAGGACTTTGGAAATGGAATTTTTCCTCTTTCATCAGTACTAACAGGGGTGCTTTAAACCAAAGCACTACAGAGCTTGCACTGAACATTTCCTCTCTCTTGATTCAACTCCTAATCCAAGTGAACTATTAGCTTTTGTACATTATAATCCAATGAAGGTTCTATAATCGAGCCCATTATGTGTGTGCGTGTATGTGTATGTGTGTGTGTGATGGGAAATGAAGAGGGTGCTTGGGTCTCAGTATATTTAAAGCAAAACTGAGAAGTTTTCTAGTGAAAGGCTCTGTTGATAAATGGTGGTTACGAGAAAAAAATGGGTTATTCAATGAACAAAGTGGTGTGTAATTTATTTTACTTCATTAGATGCCGAATTCTTCAAACACTGCTAGGAATTAGAATGCTTTGAAACTAATTATTGTAAGTACATTTAATCATAGCTTTGAAGTTACTTTCAACGTAGCGTGCTCTTTCAGATTAAATTATATCTTTCTGCCATTCCACTGCAGCTACCCGGTTCAAGGGCAGAAGAGGAGAAGAAAAAAAACCCTATTAAATGTTGTAAGTAAACACACCAGTAGTTTTGCCCTGTCTTTTTCAGAAATATTTCCATAACCTCCTAGTGCTACAAGTGTACCAGTTCCTGCAGAAACCTGAGTACAATTTTGAATACATGAACATCATAAAATTAACCAATTATGTAATTATATATCGTACAAATAATTGCAAGCAAAGAAGTAAAATAGTAAGGAGCACAAAGATGAACAAAAATGCATTTGCAAAGTGCATGTATTTGCTGAAGAAAAGATTAAAGGAGTTCAATATACTCTCTTTCCAACCCTTTCTTCTCTGTTCATATCATACTAGTAACGCAAGCATCCAGTTACATGGAAGCTTCCTGCTTCAAAGAAAAAATTGTTTCAGTGATTTAAGCAAGGCAGAGCACCATGAATCTCCTCCCTAATCATGAGCTTGACTTTGACATTATCTGCAGATCGAACTAGCTGTTTGTGTGGACACAAGCAACTTGAAATTTTATCAGTCTGATGAAAGAATGCAGATATAGTTTCAAGTAGCTTTGCTGATCTCACCGATTTCCAATCACCTTTCCTATTTTTAAATGTACATGTTGTACTTCAGTGATTTAACTGCAGTTTAATTGCTTCTGGCTAAAGCCCTAAGTGAAGAGAAAGAATGGGTTTACACTCTTCTATTTTATCTCTTTCTCTTGTTATGTGAAGCATCAATACAATAGCACAGGCATGTGCATTACAGTAAATAATTCCCCTCAACTCAGAGACCACTGACATTCTGAAGGACAGAATAGCATTTTTCTTTCTATTCTTTCTCAAGTTTATTAACTGTTTGCTTAGCTTGTAACAATCAACGGTACAACTACCTTATGGTAGAAATTCACATCTGCGATAGTCTTCACAACATGGGTGCTTTATTGCATTTGGCTGAAGGGCTAGGAAGGTTAATGGGCTAAGATTTATCTTGTACTCTTTGCAAAGAAATCCCTAGAGCCTTGAAAACCAAAAAAGTCCCATAGACATGGAATGACATAAATAAATATCTATGGATAATTTGTCTTAGTTTCATAATGGGAAATAGTAAAAAAGCTGTTTCTGTGGATCATCAGAACTAAAATATTTCCAACAGAAAAACATGTGGAAAATGACTGTGCTGGTTTTGGCTGGGATGGAGTTGATTTTCTTCACAGTAGATGATCTTGGACTGTGTTTTGGGTTTGTGCTGGCAACAGTGCTGACAACACAGAGATGTTTTGGTGACCTCTGAGCAGAGCTTACACAGAGCCAAGGCCTTTTCTGCTCCTCACCTCATCACCATTGAGTCACCTTCACATGTGATGGAGTCCTGCTGTCCTGGGGATGGCTGAACACCTGCCTGCAATAGGACATGGTGAGAGGATTCCTTGGTTTGCTCTGGTGTGTGTAGCTTCCGATTTCACTCGTAACCCACGATTTTCTCTATTTTTATCCATCCTTTTCTCTCCTCTATCCTACCAGGGGTGAGTGAATGAGCAGCTGTAGGAAGTTAAGTTGCAGGCTGGGGTTAAACCATGACAGTCCTTTTTGATGTCCAACATGGGACTCAAACAGTTTGAGATAACAAGAGATTTGATTGAAATGTGCTAGATCAAATTTACAGCTGTTATTGCCATTCAGCTATTAATTGACAGGCTTCTGTGCTTGCCCTGGAGCTTGTTTGCCTTACTATGTATTAATTCGACCTCAGGAAAAAAACAGCATGATGGCAGAGTGACATGGAGGAAGGAACTCGAGAAAGCAATTAGAAATGTCCAGAGAAAAACTAGGTGAAAGAAGTAACAAATACATTGTCTTAATAAGGGTATAGCAGTGTGCAAAAAATGAGATAAAGAGAGACAAATGAATATGTAACCAATATTATCATCAGCATATGGAGAAAAAGAGAGAATGAGAGAACATCTCTTCCTCCTTCAACTGAAAAGCATGATGTTTGACAAATAATTGCATTCTGTGCCCAAAATGTCACCCGACTGAAAAATAAATCCTTAATGGCACATAGCAGTGCTTTCTTTCTTAATGGCATATTCCATCAGTTCTCAATTTGTCAAGAATGGTGATTAGAGGAGGAAAAGAAATAAAAGCATTTTGTTATCCTCTACATAAAACATAAAATCAGAAGTAACAGTCAGTGAAACACAACGCTACTAAAGTCAGTCCTTTTTCCAGTTTCCACTCAATATTTGCAGATTACAGAATTAACATTAAAATTTACAACTTACAATTAAAATGTACAGATTAGTATTTATATATTTTACAAGGCTTTCCTAATCATGCTTCCCAGAACCATCCCAAAAGCAGGACATCACAGAAACTGCAAATATTTGGAAGTATCTAGTTCTGTTTTATCAGGATCCAAGAGTTTCAGTGTATATACGCTGTCTCAAAAGTTGGGGGGAAAATAAAAACACCCAAACATTTCACCTGCTTGCATCAACAAAGACTTCACAAAATGTTATTAGATACTATTTCACACAGACTTACATGGTGACTTTCAGCAAATTCAAGTATTGTCCAACCTGTTCAACTCTACCTTTTTTACAAGGTGTTTGCTTCAGGAGCAAGGAGCCCACATTCTTGCTTCTCCTAGCTTTCCTTGGTGACCTCAAATGTGTTATTCTTTGCTATGATGTTCATTCAGCTTATCTTTGAACATCTGTATCACCAGGATCTGAAATAATGTCTTGATCTGTTTTGCACAGGATACTGATAAACCATTATGACCTTCCCAATCAGGAAAGAAATTTCCATTATATAATTAATTGCTGGGTAATTCCTAGGTACGCTGAAAGACTCCTTAATATTTGAGCATTCTAAAATGAAGAGGCTGTACTGGCTTTGTGGACCAGGTTTTTGTACCAGAATGGTGAGAAGAAGCTTCCTTCACGACCAATACAGTCAATGCCATCTGGCTACAAGACAGACTCACCACTAACCAAGGCTGGATCAAGTGGTGACAGTGGCAGCATCTCTGGGAGAAAATGTTTAAGAAGAGGGGGAAAACGTTATTGCACAGGAGCAAATTGCAGCTCAAGAGAGGAGTGAGAATATGTCAGAGTAACAACTCTGCAGACCTCAAGGTCAGCAAAGAAGGACAAGAGGAGCCTCTGCTCCAGGCCCAGAGCAGAGGTTCCCCTGTTGAGGTCCTGTCCCTGCCATGAAGGCCACAGGGGAGCAGAGATTCACCTGCAGCCAGGGAAGACCCCACACCACAGCAGGTGGATACCTGAGGAAGGCTGTGGCCCCGTGGGAAGCCCACACTGGAGCAGGTTTGCTGTCAGGACTTGTGACCCTATAGGGGACCTAGATTGGAGAAGTTTGTTCCTGTAGGACTGCACTCTGTGGGAAAGATTCCACACTGGAGCAGTTCATGCAGGTCTGTGTCCTGTGGGAGAGGTCTCATGGTGAAGCACAGGTAGAATGTGAGGAGGAATATACACAATATCTCCTTTGATAGCGTAAGGGGAAAATTTAGAAAAGGTTCTTCCACAGACATTTGAAGTTGCATAAGATTAAGAAAAGGGTGACTTAATATTTTCTCAAAGTTTTATATGACATATAGCCTCCTTTATAATAAAAGAGCCTAAGTTTGATACTGGAACCACATTTATAGATTGAAAATCAGTAAGTCCTTTATATTCTTAAGGGCATTTTCAAATACTTTCAGTTATTAAGAAAATTCTTCTCATACAACTTGTTTAGGAAAAAGATGGTACCCTTGTGTTTTAAATCACCTTTTATAACATACCTTTGGTGCAAGCATCCATTCTGAATATATGTAAATTATTTAAATAAAAAGAATCTCCAAAAGCATTATCAAGCACTGAGCAAGCTGCCCAGGCCAGTGGTGGAGTTCCCATCCCTGGAGGGATCCCAAAGCCGTATAGTCCAAATGTGCCCAACCTTCATCCATTCTCAGTGCTTCCCTGGGAGCTGAATTCACAACAGTCCAAAAATATAAGATCCTTAATGGGACCACTGCAAACTGGGTGAAACACGCCAATGCCATTATTTATTCAGCCTCCAGTATCCTATATATGTTGCCAGTTATTCCTACTGAAGGTTCTTCCTGCTTTACAGCAAGGGCTCAATATAAACTTTGTGAACCAGCAGTATAGTGGTTAGATTCAAATCCCTCTAAATCTTGCAAAACATAAATAGTATTTACTGATGTTAAAAACATTTTAAATTATTATTATGGTCAAATGTGAAGGTACAATTGCACAACAAATATCATCATTTATAAAGAGTAATGAGATGTTCTCATTTGAATAACTGTAACTCTGTCATAAGACTATCGAGTATTCAAAGTGAGACCATAATGCAGACACTAAGACAACAAGAAAAACTCTAGTTTGTCTGCCATGCTCATTGAAAAGAAATCAAAGTGATAAAGATCAAGATCACCTGGCAATAGCAGATGGCTTGTGATCGTTATTGTCATGGGTTTTGTAATTTTTTTCCAAAAAGGGAAAATCAAAATTGAGCCAATCCCCGCTATTCATTCTCTTTGCCATTATTTATATTGATCTATACTTTTTTAGCTCTCACACATAGGAAAAAAAACAGCAAACCCTTCACTGCAGAGAATCAGTACATTGCAGAAACAAGGGCCTTGTATTTCTACAGAAAACATCAAAAACATTTCAAATACCAAAAGGTAAAATGCTGTCTACAATCTAGTCATTTTAACAGATAGGCTGTTTGTAGTACAGAAGAAGAGAAGGGAGGAAATGAGTTATATCAAAGCACAAGCCACAGTGTTTGAGTGACCTGCTGTTCAGCGATGCACAGAGGCTCAGATAACACACACATCACTCCTGCTCAGGTTCTAGAATATTCAGTATTCTTCAGAACAAATTCACCACTATTTCTGGAAAATAGTTCTATGGAGAAAAGAATCACAAGGAACTTCTGCTCTTTTGCTGTCAAGAGTTTTCCTGCATAGAGAATATGTAGTTCTGCACTTTCCCTAACTGACCTAGTAGCTAGTATCTAGTACCTACTTGTAGATGTTAGACATCTTCTAATAATTCCTATCTTTAAGAACAGTGATTTAAAGTAACTAGTTTACTTGAGGCTCGTTTTTAGCAGTAGTTTTTAAATGCAAATAAAATGGCCGGTGATGGTTCCAAGAGCCTCCAAGCAGCAAGCACACTAAAACCCATTTTTGCACCTGAAAAATTACTTCCATGATTCCAAAGTACTCCATCACACAGAGATAAATTCAGGAATGAGAGCTTTTTTCCACAAGCTTTTGTTACGTCTGTAGAGTCACATCATTCAAAATAGACCTTAATTTTATGGTATTTCTATTTATCGTATTTGGGTGAGTGCGTATGTCTGCCTCAGAGCTCTCCTTACCACCACTGCCTCAGAGTCCTTACTTATCTCACAGGCTATGCACGCACACATCTAGTTCTCCTCGGGTGGAATAAGAAGAAGGAACTGCAGAAGAGGATAAAAAACACCTAAAAGGACTACAGGTCAAAATGTCTTCCAAAAGGGGAAAGTCAGAGGTGCACAGTGTCTGGAATAAGTGTCATTTGTGGAAGAAAAATGAAGTTTGGTGACATTCTAAGTAAGAATAGAGAATGTAGGTGTCTAGGGCATACGAACTTTATTCTTGGCAAATGCAAACCACCTTGGGAATGCTCCATAAATAACTTCACAGACAGGCCAGCACAGTAGTACTAAAATAACATTTCCAGAGCTCTGATATCCTTTGACAATTTAGGAAATATCCAGTTTCATTTCTGATGCTGCCTTGAAGTACCCTAAAAATTACAGAACAGTCTGCGACACATCTCTGCAAAATTACCCATGGTAGAGGGACTGCAATTGGATGATCTTTAAGGTACCTTCCAACTCAAACCATTCTATGATTCTAAATCTCAGTAAGCTACCACTTGATGTAACAGAACTTGAACTAGGTGATAGTCTTGTTGAGCATTAAGATATGCTCTAAAATAAAGTTTTAGAGATTACTTCTGCTGGTAACATTCATGTCTCCTGCGTGGATTTAACTTCTTTTCATAGCTATAAAGTTCATTTTAAGTTTTTATATAGTTTCAAGACAAGAGCAAATGGGCTCAAGTTGCATGGGGGTATTTAGATTGGACATTAGGAAGAATTTTTTCAACAAGAGGGTTATTATGCATTGGAATGAGATGCCCAGGGAGGTGGTGGAGTCATCATCCCTGAAGCTATTTCAAAGCTATATAGCTGAGGTGCTGAGGGACATGGGTTAATGATGGGCTTAGCAGTGTGAGGTTAGTGGTTAGACTCAATTATCTTAAAAGTCTTTTCAAGCCACAGTGATTCTATGGTTTTAAAGCAGATCTTTGACTAACAACTTCAGAATTATTATATTTCTTCAGCTACTTAACATGTCACCACACAAGCCATAAACCATAGAATCATAGAATGGTAGGGTTGGAAGTGACCTTCAGAGTTCATCTAGTCCAACCCCCCTACAGAAGCAGGTTCACCTAGATCAGGTCACACAGGAACATGTCCAGGTGGGTCTTGAAGACCTCCAAGGAAGGAGCCTCCACACCCTCTCTGGGCAGCCTGTTCCACTGCTCCTTCACCCTCACAGTGAAATAGCTTTTTCTTATATTTAAGTGGAACTTTTTGTGTTCCAGCTTCATCCCATTACCCCTTGTCCTGTTGCTAGCTATAATAGAAAAAAGTTTTGCCCAGTCCCCTGATCATCTTGGTGGCCCTGTGCTGGACTGTCTCCAGCAGTTCTCTGTCCCTCTTGAGCTGGGGAACCCAGAACTGGACACAAGACTCCAGATGAGGCCTCACCAGGGCAGAGTAGAGAGGGAGAAGAAGCCATAACAACATAAGTAATCATGATCAAAAATTAAATGTCCAAGAATGTGGTGTCAAATCTATTGTGTTGTTTTGTAATAACAAAAGCAGATTTGTTTGTCCAAAGCTGTTTGGATTTTTTGCAAAGCACACGCTCAAAAGTACAAAATGAATTGGGTGACTCTCCAGGCTTTCACACTGTGCTTCATGCTGCTGTCAAACTATCAATAACATGTATCAGAAGAAAATTGTAATCCTTTGAAAAAGTAATTTAATGAAAAGCCTAGGACCCTGGCTGATCTACAGAGACCTCCAAACAAATAGCTCATGATAGATTTTTTTTTTTTTTTTGAGGTTGTAACTTACTTTGTTAATGAGAAAAGTTTGACTAACTGGAAAGTCAAACTTCCCACTTACCTTGCTTTATCTATTGCCATTCAAATTATTGTCTAGCTTTTCAATACAATTCTATTTACATCAGTTGAAATGGCAAAACAGTGCCTGTGATTGGACAAGTGTGTTTCTTAATACCCTTTATGGTGTGGTATCTCACAGTCTGACAATATTTAGAAAGACCTGCTCTTTTCTGAAAATCCTCTGTTGTCCAAGACCTTGATTAGACAAAATGTTTCTGTCCTAAGTATCCTGTTTATTTGAAATAAAAATTAAGTCTCTAAAATTATTAAATCACTGTGTACTTTTCCACCACATTAATTTGCCGTAAGTAGAGAAAACCTGAATACTTCTCAATGCACAAAAAGAATGACAACTTGATGGATCTACACCCACTTGTCTGAGTTAAATCACCAGTGAGAATCTGTGATGAGCAGTCTACATGCTATTTAAGACAACAGGTGCTGAATAGAGGTTCTTGTCACATAAGAAACGGGGACAGAGCAAAGCCATGGACAACTCAGTCCTCAGCTTTTTACTCTTCCACCTCACAGAGAGGGCCAGTGAAAACAATCTCACGTGGTAAGCCTACAGTTATTCCTCTTTACCTCTCCTTCATGCTCTTCTCACGACTGTCTTTCTCTGTTGGAGAAATCATCTTGTTAAGACTTAAATGTCTATTTTTTTTAAAGCATAACCTGAGTTTTGACCACGTTCTGAAAGCACAGCATGTGTGAAACTCAAGGCACCACATTACACACCAACTCATGGGGAGGTTATATCCCTTGACCTCATCTGCTTAGCACTTACACATTGCCCTAGGAAAATCCATTCATAGAATAGAATATTTCCTGTTTGGTTTTGTTTTTAACAGAAGAGGGATAAGAGATGGTATGTTCCAAATAATCCCATTTCATTCTTCCATATTAAAATTCAGTTGGGCTGTCTTCTGCTTATGATTAATTTCCCTATTCTTCAATTAATTTAGGAAGACCAGCAACTCATTTTACACTACCATAATTATTTCTAAAATGCAACAGCAAATTACCTTAATACATTACAAATTAACATATGATGGCCCACATTAAAGTTCCTTCCTTTAAAAAAGTATATACTGGATTGAGGAAATTTAAGCAATGTGCCTAACACTGCAAATGAATCAAGGCAAAATGGAGAGAGCGCATGTCAAATCTGCAAACTTATTTTCCTCATCATCTCATCTCATTAAACAGCTAGCTGTAACTTTATTACTCTTCCTCATTTTTTTCCCCAAGCATCCCCTTCTTATTTTGATCCCTTGTTTGTTGTTAAAATGGCAGTAATGTTTTACAGAAATAGCCTAAAATGAAGGCATTGTGCTTATCACTGCAAGTTTTCAATTGTTCCTCAATACCCTTTCCCAACATTACAAGGGAATCTCAAGAAAATCTAATTTAAAGAGTAATTAGCAAATTGTATTAAAAGCAAATGAAACTGATCCACCCCAATATGTCAATATTATTCATCTGTAGCTAACTGTCAGCCAAAGGTCACTCAAAGATAATAAACTGTGTAACATCAGCATAAACTTGTCATGTTGTATTTCATTGCTGCCGTCAGTGGCTGTGGACAACAAAGTAGACACCCTCTCCGGATATTCACCACTACAAGTCTGGTACCACTTTTTCACTTACAGTCAATTATAAGGAAAAAAAAATACTGAAACATTTTTCTGAAAATGAGATTTGTATAGATTTGGATTTGACCCCGTTCTTTTCAGTTCTGTGAAGATACGAAGCAATTTCTAACTGTACACCTAAGGTTAATAAGGTGCACTTCATGGCTTATCACAACATCTTTACTTGAAGATATGATGCAGTTGAATATGAGCACTGCCTCCTCTTTTTTTTTAATTCAACTCATTAAATAGCACCAAGATACTAAACACTGTATGAAAAAAAAAAAGATAAGCCTGGAGACATTCCCATATGACCCAGGTGGGACGTGCTTTGGCAGGGGTTTGGACTAGATGATCTCTAAAGGTCCCTTCCAACCCCTACCATTCTGTGATTCTGTGATAATCATATAAACATTGTAAAGTCAAAGTATTCTCTCTTAAAGAATGAAATGACAAAGTAAAATATGTATTTGTGGGTTTGGCATCTCTTGAGAGATTATTAGATGCAGCAGTTCAGGTTCAAAAGAAACAAAATGGTCATTAAGTCAGCAAAAGATGGAAGGGGAGAGACCATTATTTTGTAACGTGAGCACTAATCAATAAATTATGAGATCTAAAAAAGGATAATGAGGTAGGACATTTTAAACTAACAACAAATATTACCATTTCATACAATATGTAATGAATTTCAGAAACTCATTGTTTCAGGGAAGCTCAAACACCTGAGTGGGTTCAATAAGTCTTTAGCAAAATGGGTGGATTATAGGTCCATTGATGGCTATTAAAACAGTGATTCAGATACTAATTTCAGCTCAGGAAGTTTCTAAATCACAGCTGAGTGGAAGCTTGGAGGATAGAGCAGGGAAAGGCTCACCTCAGGCTTTCATTGCACTCTGTGTTACACATCTGCTACCTGCAAATACCAACACCAAGACTGCAAGCTAAAGGTCTGCTGGTCTGACCCAATGTGACAATTGTGTTCTGGCCTTATTTCTCTGTTCTTCTAAAATCCATTTATCTCTCTATATTTTTCCCCTCATTTGTATTGTTTTCTTTTAAAAAATAAAAAATATTGAGTCCTTTTTCTTCTAATATCTGTCCAGAAATGCAAACATTACTTTGTATGTTTATCTCATTTTTTTAGAAGAAAAATAAATCTTCTTGTTTGAGTTTTGGTTTTACCTGTCAGAGTTAGCTGATGAGAAAATATTTTCTGCCTAATTTGACATGTGAGTACACTCTTAAGTATCTTCCAAACATTGTTGTCAATTTTCAAGCACAGGCTTGCTTCCCTCTGTGGGACACTCCTGGCTCATGTAGTGTTGTATGCAAATAGACAGACATTATCACTTTCCAAATTTAACTCTCATGTTCCTCCTAAGTAGGAATCAAGGTTTCAGCAGTAAAGGTCACAGATGCACAATACAAAGCTACTGACAATAAAGTCCTTTCTTGGGAGTGTGGTAGGCTTTTTGCACATTTCTCCCATGAATACAAGTGAAAACTAAATCTAAGTCCCACGATTCAACTGGCATTATATACTCAAATTCATCTTCTCAAAAGCTGTCTTGAGCCTATGCTACTGTGCCAACTTTAACATGAAGTTCACAATGATTCTGACAATTTGTATCACATTGACATTGATTGTGCAGTAGTATAATGCTGAAAAATGATAAAAATATGTTTAAAGAAACCCCAATCATCACCACCATTTCAGCCTATAAATGAATATTGGTGTCTCAAAGGTAAGTGGTAATAATGACATTTCAGTCTTTGCAAGAGAATTCTATTACTCTCCAATTATATCCCAACTCATTTTGATTTTATTTATATACTGAATATTAGGTAGCCTATAGTCATAAATGAACCCTAAAATCACTCCTATGTAATTCAATGTTGGAATACCCAAGAATGACACAGGAGGTCTTGATTACACTACGTAATTTAGTTTTAACATAATTTTAGAATGGTAGGGTTGGAAGAGACCTTTAGAGATCATCTAGTCCAACCCCCTGCAGTAGTAGTTCCACCTAGATCAGGTTGCATAGCACCATGTCCAGGCGGGTCTTGAAAACCTCCAAGAAAGGAGCCTCCACACCCTCCCTGGGCAGCCTATACCAGGGCTCCCTCACTGAAACATTGAAATGTTTTTTTCTTATATTTAAGTGGAACTTTTTGTGTGCCAGCTTCATCCCATCACCTCTTGTCCTGTTACTAGCTATAATAGAAAAAAGTTTTGCCCCAACGTCCTGACACCCACTCTTTAGATATTTATAAATGTTAATAAGATCTCCCCTCAGTCTCCTCTTATCCAGACTAAACAGCCCTTGTTCCCGCAGCCTTTCCTCATATGAAAGTGTTCCAGTCACCTTATCATCTTGGTGGCCCTGTGCTGGACTTTCTCCAGTAGTTCTCTGTCCCTCTTGAGCTCAGGAGCCCAGAACTGGACACAGGACTCCAGATGTGGCCTCAGCAGGGCAGAGCAGATGAGGAGCAGAACCTCCCTTGATCTGCTCCCCACACTCTTTTTAATGTATACCAGGATATCATTGGCCTTATTGGCCACGAGGACACATTGCTGGCTCATATTCAGTTTATTATCAACCAGGACTCCCAGGTCTCTCTCTGCAGAGCTGCTCTCCAGCAGGTCAATCCCCAGCCTGTGCTGGTGCATGTGTATGTGAGACAGCGACTTCTTTTAAAAGGTTTGAATTGACACCAGACACTATCTGCTGGTGGTACTGGTAAAAGTTCTCACAAAATCGCATTCATTTCATGAGTTAAACTACTATAAAAAATAAAAGCTTCTTTCCAAGCGAATACAACAATCAAAATGCAAAGCACTACCAGTAGAGTTTGTATATCATTAAATTTCAATGTGATTAAATTCTCTGGTTAAGATTGAAAAATAATTATTCATCAATCCCAGGAAAGTCATCTTTTTTTTTGCATGCATATTCCTGTGATAAATTACAGCACTTCATTTACTTTGGAGATTAACACCTACCAAAAAAGGGATATAAAATTCAGTAAATCAAATTATGAGCAATAACGCTTTTTTTTAGGGTTTTCATTTTTTTCTTTGCATTTTGTAGTGACAGCTTTTTTAATTGTAATTGTGTTATTTGAACATGTAAGAAACAACACCTGGCACTTAGAATTTTATATTATTTGTGAATCCCTTTGAAAATAACAATGATTCATGGGCTTCAAGTGGAAACTACAAGTCATAACATGACAGCAAAGAGAAAAACGTTTAACTAGAAGAACAGAGTTTTGATATGTGACTCCAAAGCTGAGAAAGAGTGGGGATTCATGCATCCAGGAACTAGAAGTCATTCATTTCAGGAACTAAAAGTGACTCTACATTTCCATTTTAGGATTGTATCTCCAATAATTTCCTGCTCTTTGGTTCATACCGTGACTTGGTCTTCAGATTTATGAACTGAACTCATTCTAGATAAAACTAAACGAGATGTGATTTAGGAGCTCCAGCCAGGTGTTCATGTCATCACCTAAGCCTAGCCTGGACTCATCACAAATCATCCTGAGACATATGCAATGTGGATGTCAGGTCCACAGCATCAGCACTCCTTTATCCTGAAGATGCACTTCTTATATAGATCTGCTTCCATCACATAGCCTTCCATCAAGTTTTTCAAAGCTCTGAATCCAGAGTGCTGCTCTGCCTTAAAGTAACATGGCACCAAGCCTATATGGATAGTGCTCTTAGTCACTTGGTTTACTTTTAGGTAGTGCTGTGAGAAGCAGGGAGTTGGACTTAATGATCATTATGAGTCCTTTCCAACTTGAGATAGTCTAGGATTCTATGATTCATCAGGTTGGTAATGTAAACTTTCTGCCAAAAGAAGTCCATTCTATTACTTTTTTGTTGCTGTGACATTGACATTTCAAAGGCACAAAGAAATCCTTTGGTTTCAATACAATCTTATCAGCAATGTTTTCAGACTAAATCTTTAGACTGTCAAGACAGTACTTTGAGACCTAACATTTTCAGTATGGCTGAGATTGATTTATATAAGTCACACTATGTAGACAAGTAAACTTTCATTCTATGGATAAGACTTTAGCTGATGAAAATTAACAAATAGGAGAAACAGACTTACCAGACTGTGTTAAATTCTTACTCTAATGCTCAGCAAATACTTGTATGCTGCTTAGCACTAAAAAAAGATACACAGTCCTTCAAAAATTTTACAGTTTTAAAAAATGGAGCTAAACAAACAAGGCAATAGTACAGACAAAAAAGAAAAAATACCATTATGTCAGTTCTGCACCATTCTACTCTTTCCTTGCTGACAGTTTAGTTTCTCTTCTAAGCTCTCAATCCCTTTCCATGATGTCTCAATTTTTGATTACCCTTAAGGTTCAATTCTACCTGTCATTCTCTGTTGATTCTTCCTCCAACTTTTGGGGAAATTAGTCATAACAAAGGAAAAGAGACAACCTGATAGCACTGAAGGAAGGAGAGGAGTCAAACTGACCAAAAAGAGCAAAGTTTCCTTTAGACATTTAACTTAGAAGAAAGATCCTGTCAAAGAATATCCCTTTACTGGTATCAGTATGGATGCTTTTTGTAATGGGAAGAAATAAATTGAGGGAACCAAAGAATGTGGAAGAGATGAAGAATGGTAGAAAAAGGGGAAAAAAAAACAAACACAAAAGTCCAAGTAGAAAAATAAGTCATATATATTAGGTGTTGAAAATGAGAGAGGGAAAAAATAGAATCAGGAAGCAAACAAAACAAGATTTTTCAATGAAGAAAGTAAGTCATCTAAGCATTTCATTTAAATCCTAAAGTACATACAAATAACAAAGTGTTCATCCTGATCTTTGAACATTTTCAAAAATAATCATTAAAACAACCTTGAACAAGCTACAAGTTGCATTTGTGAAATCCAAAGCTTCACTTTGAAGACTACGCAAAGACAAAAGCAAAATCTGTTGAAATGCATTCCTTGTCCATTCTTTCTGAAACACTGTAATTGTGCTTACTTTGTATTCCTGCATGCAACATTGACTTCATCAGTCTGCTGCCAGGTTTTCATTCCATATTGTGTATTATTGAAGTGTAAAACTGCTGAATGTGTTCCAGTGAAATTTTAATCATATTATATAATCCAAGTTGATGTAATTAAATGCTGTTAATTATGACAATCAAATGTATTATCAGTTTACTATTGCTAAGCCAGGGTCAGTACTCAAAATCCAGCCTGAACAACAGCATGAATAACAGGGTCCACTATTTACATATTACATAGTTCAATATTATGATAAAATGACTCTTTCAGTTTAGGTACAAGCATTTTCATAGAATCATAGAATACCAGGTTGGAAAGGACCTCAAGTATCATCTAGTATTGCCAAAAGCACAGTCTAGACAAGATGGCCCAGCACCCTTCCCAGCTGAATTTTAAAGATATCTGAAGTTGGGAAATCCATCACTTTCCTGGGAAGATTTTTCCAGTGAATGATTGTTCTCATTGACAATTTTCTTTCAAATCTAGTTCAGCTGATGTCCAGGCAAATCCAAAGAGACTGTGGAGGAACATCTATCCTTGGGAGGCAGTGTGAGAGCATAAAGCCCTGAGCAACATAATCTAACACTGAAGGTGGTTTTGCTTTGATCAGCTTTGAACCAGATAACATCCACTGGTTCCTTCCAATCAAAAATTTTCTCTGAGTCTGTATTAGCGCAGTACTGGTTATTCATAAATTTCCATTCTATGTGTTAGCTGAAGGAAAAAAAACCCTGATGTTATTGTGCTATTGAGAAGCGAATTCACAGTGAGAACTTCTAAGAGAGCATTGTTTCCTTGTTAAGTATGTTGACTTTGATTATTTAAATATATCTTAATTCCTTACTAATCAGACAATCTTTGCAGCACAATACAACGAGAAGCTGCCATAGTTACACGAGTGAATCAGTTTGAGGAGGCTGAGCGAGTTGTCATGATATTAGGAATTCTATTTAGGGATATAATTATCCATATATGATGAAAATGATCAATCATCTTGAAGTTAGTAACAAATGTGCAGTATTATATGGCTCATTAGTACCCATGATGCAGACACACAAAACAGAAAGTTTCTTTGTCACTGATTGTTACAAGTACTGCAATATGGTTTTGCTTGACTGAAACAGATAGGAGTTCTGCAGAAGAAAACATGCTCTTCTTTGATCCCAAAATAGTGTCACGAGTCAGGATTCTTGCACTGTTGCAAGGCTATAAAAGGAAAAGCTTCACTGCATATGATACACTCAGAATATCTGGCAATATTGTGAAGGTAACTGCCCCCTCAGTTAGTATAAAATAATAGATATGTCTGGCAGGACAACTCAAAATGTATGGGTGACATAAGCACCCATAGTCACAATAGGATAAGATCAGCAAGCTCCTCTGAGGATCTAGTGCTCGGTAATTTTAGCATTTCAAAGATAGGAATGGGATTCATTGACAATACTAACATGAAAGACTGAATCATTGAAAGGGACTCACTCATTGACAAAATTTGTTCAATATCTCCATAATTGCATTTTGCTCTGAAGTTGTGGAGTCTGGAATACCATAGGTCAAGAAAAGGACTGAAACATATTGGGACATATCTTGGGATACTAGCACCTGAATATAGAAATAGCAAGGTTACTGGTGGCAAGAGTAGAGTTTATTTATCTTCTTAGCACAGTCAAACTCTTGTCTTTAAGGAATTATCTAGTTTATTACTTACCTAATTACAAAGACAGTTGTATTTCTCTGTAATGGCCCTGACTGATGACACAAATTGACCTCAATCACAATTGATTTTTTAAATTACCAATGTGTTGGAAGAGGTATGTAAATTCGACTAATGAACATACAGGACCTCTTTCAAATCCAGAACCAGTTTTTTCATCAGACCTTATATTACTGGGTTTTATTTTTGAGGGAGATGGTTTTATGGTGACTTTTGCCCACTGCTGGCTGTGTCTACATTACTAAGCAGTGTCGAGTAATAGCAACAGGAGAAATTAAGACAAATGCAAGACTCCACAAGGCTCAATAAATCCTGAATTGAGTAGAGAAGAGTTGTGAAAATCTGAGAAGAATTTTAAAATAAGATATTTAAAATCCTAACTTTTAATTTGAACAAAAAAAAAATTACCTAAACAAAAGTAAATATTACAGCAAGTTTTGCAGAGGAGGAAAAAAAAACTATAATGGATCTGTTAGTAAGATCAAACCCAGCTGATATGTAGGTTTTTCTGGTTTTGTTAATGTCAGAAGAAACATAGTCTCCTTATTACTTACAAGTTGGACAATTCAAACTTTACTAGAAGATGGATCAAAGGTTAGAAATGTCCACGTAAACATTCTTAAAATGACAAATTCACTCAAAGCCCTAAAACCCAAACAAACCTCCATTATAGATCCGTGCTCCAAAGTTAGATTTGCATTTGTCTGCTGGGAAACATCAGACATTAATTCTGGACTTTCAGTCTTACCTTCAAGAAAGAGCATTCCTACTACTGCTGCTGCAGATGTTATGTGCAGTTGTTAGAAAATTACAAAAGCAATGACGAAAGATAACAGTCAAATATATAATTTTATGAGCTCAATTACTTATGAAAGAATGTGCATTTAAATACACTACCTCAAGGCAGGATTGTCAACATTTTATCCTAAAAGGTTAACCATTTCAAATCAGGTATTTGGCATTTCCATATTCCCAGGTGACACACTGTATCTCACAATGACATCTACTGAAATACATGTAATAAAAATCTTAGGATCAGATTATCTGATCATGCACTCAGCAAAGTTCAAAACAGAATTGTCACAATTTTTTCATAAATATCATGAGAAAAAAAAATGAAAGATGAATTGTGATTTAATATAGAATCACATAAATTACAGTCTCTGCAACAAGACTACCTGCAACCAAGCAAGTACAGTATAAGCTTCCAATTCATTAAAAAATCGACCTTAGAAGAGTGAACCAGAGATCAGCAGCACTGTCCAGACTTTTTATCTTCAGTGCTTTGACTATAAAGAAAAAATTAGATAATATCTGAGAACTCATGAAGAACATAACAGCTTATAACTCAACATATTATTTCTCTTTTGGTAGGAAAAAGCATTAAGTAACTACTGTTGCATGTAAACTGTGTTAAAGTGTAACAAAGGAACATTTCAAATACGTTTTGGTTGAAAAGCTGGATTTTTAACATATATTTTAGACTTTTCAATATTTTACCCACAAGCTATTTCTCTTAATGATCATTAACTTGCTATTTGTTAAAGAGTTCCAGACTGATTCAGAAAAAACTCATTAATAGCCTCCTAAAAACATTATGCCAATTACCATGTGTGGCATCTACAGAATGGAGCTCTGAACCATGGTCTTGTTACCTACTTCCTTCTGTAATAAACTGCTGTCATCATTACTTGGAATAGCGACCCAGTGTAGACATTTTACAACACACCAGTAAAACACCAGGTTTTAAAACTGTCATCTCTTTAGGAAATTATTTCTTCAAGATCCAATTAGAAGGGGGAAAAAAAAAAAAAGATGCAAGTTCACTGAGTTAATAAATGAGTTCCACAAATTTAAAACTCAAGTGCTGCTTTTCTCTCCTTAATAGAACTAGCTAATATAATGAGGAACTCATATATACCTAACAAGATTTATCTGTACATCTTGCTTTAATGGGCTGTATTGACATGCAGGAGATCCATGTGCAGCATACTGAAGTAAGAATTTCTCTGGTGTGCCATCAGTGTGATTTTGCTTTAAATATTAGGGGAAAAAAACCCTTAAAGATTTAAAGAGGATTATTTACTGCAAAGATGTAATTCATTTAAATGAAAAGACTACAGTGTCTTTGAAATAAAAGCAAAAAATAAAAATGCCAAATCTAAAGTATCTATCATTTACTTATATTATTCACAATTAGTATCAGCCTACACTACCACATCACAAATTGCTATAAAGCCTTCCTTTATGAGAACATCTTCTTTCATTTCCAAATAAGAATGTAAAAATATACCACCCTAACTAAAATATGAATTGCATCATCTCTAAAAATATATTGGTATCTATATGTGTTCTTTAACGGAAGAAATTTTTAGCAGTATAGCCAGGCAGCATCCCAATAGCTCTTTCAAGAACTAACAGGAAGAAGAAAGAGTCAAAAATATCTATTTCACTTAGGTCAGGCAGCTTCATGTAGCATCGTATGATTTCTGCAGGCTGCCAGGCAACAACACACTGGCTGACAATTCTTATCTCCACTTTATAAATTTCTCAAATTCAAGGTGCAGAACAATAGGAAATGTGCATTAATGAGCAGAGCATTTCCCTTTGTGGAGCTTCCTCCCCAATTCCCCTCACTGGTTCACTTCTCTAACTCATTTCAGGTTTTGCATTTTTTGTACTTATAAAGGTTAAATTCTTGGAGTTAAAAAACCCAAACAAACCACCAAGCAAAAAAAAGAAAGAGAAAAAACAGAGGAAATAACATGAATATTGTTCTGTAGTAAATCAGCTAGTATAGCCCAAAGGACTGTTAACAGGTATTCACTGCTTTCAAAATATCTTTGAGTGATTTGAATATTGCTTAGCAACACCAACGCTATTTAAAGGGCTGTGGCAATGACATATGTATGAATAGTTCCAAAAAAATAACAGCTTTATGACATTCATACCAGTGCTTTTTCTTGAAAGCTGAGTTCTTCTGTCTTATGTCCTTGTTCTCTTGAAGGAACAGGTTCTCATCCCAAAACCCAAATAAGATTTACAGGGTCAGTACGTAGAAGACTAAAATAACATTGCACAGACCATGAATTTCCAACTTTAGAATGTTTAAGAGCACAGTCTTAATAAATAGGTTATCACTACACTTATTCTTCCTCCTTTGAGGGGAGAAATTACTACATTACCAGGTTCTGTCCTGTGCTTGTGAAACCCCAGAACATCTTCAAAAATGGACGAGGTGAATGTTCACTTAACAGATGAAAAAAAGGGGAGAAATAGATGCTGTGGGAATCCTGTAATGGTATCAGATTATGAAGAGGGGACTTGAGAGGTGATACTGAGATCCTTCATGTCAGCCTAAATTCTCACAACATCCCACTTAATACCCACACAGCACTGGACTATGCAAACAAGATATTAATTCCAAAAACAGAAAATGATGGCTACAAGTCACTTAACATCTATTTATTGAAACTAAAGCAGAGAACAGGTCTTTGTGCACAGAATGGCTTCATCAGTTTAATGCTGTGTACATATGAGAGTTAACAATACGGGACTGAAGAACAAATTCCAACAGTAACAACAACAACAAAAAAGAACTAATAGGCATTTTACTATGGAATATAATAGCAGACATCATCACAGGACAAAATATATACAGAATGGAGATTTGGAGCCATTATTCTCTCTGAGTGGAAAGGGATGAGAACTTCGGAATTACTGCACAGAGTTTTGCAGAAGAAGCCATTTGCAATGCACAGTAAGTTTTATTCATGCTTGAAAACGCAGAGACAATGCTGCAGGGCTGCCACCTGCTGGAACTAGATCAGATACAAATATAGACGCAGGACTGATAAAGTACTAGCTGCTGAGTGAAGAAAAGGGAGTGGCTAGTTAAAGTACTGTGGTATTTATAGTCAGAGCATCCAGATAAGATTGGATTAGAGTCACGCATCTGAGAAAAGAACAATGGTACACTTAAGTCCTTCAGATCGAATTAGGTTTAAGGATTCTGACTTCAGTGACTTCTTCACAGTTAACAGGAAGGTCTTTTTTTCCAAAGGGTTTGGGCAATGGTCCAAGACATGTAAAAGAGATAGAAGAGCAAATAGAACGAGTATCCTAGCTCTGCAGCATTCATCTTAGCGTAATGCCACTGAGCCATAAATCTCTACCATTAACAGAGATACAATACTATGAAAACATAAGAAAATACAGGAATTCAAGTGAGGTTTTCACCATTTCTAATGAATGGAAAAACAACTCTTATTTTTAAACAAATTGTCCAAACTAATCTGCATTTCAGGTGTAAAAAGTCTAGCTTTTCCAAACACAACAGAATTTCTAAACCAAACCAGCATCCAAATATTGACTCTCACAATTTAATGCACTGCCTCCTGTCTTTCTTTTCTTTCCTGTTCTGTATCTCCTTCTTTGTCTCTACCTATTCATCTTATTCCTACAGGTCCTTTTACTTTTAATGTTTCCATGGCAATGACACCAAAAGAAAAGATTAAATATCCTTAGTGTATTTCTTTCCTTTTTACGGAAAATTTTGAAAGATGATGAAGAGAAAAAAAAAAAAAAGTATCACATCTCTTGGAGAATGATGCAAGAGCCAGAACAATAACTCATTATGTAATCGTGAAGATTTAATAGCAAACAGTTATTTGTAAGCTCATCATCATAAACATTTCATCCAAGAATAACAGTTCTAAAGATAACATATTAAAAAAAAAGGAAGAAAAAGTAAGAAAGTTATAATCTAATAGAGAGCAAAAGTTACACCATCTAACTAGAGCTCTTTAGTGTTAGAGCTTATTGTATACCTTCAGGATAACCTCTAAAGGGTACACTTCATTTTTTAAATCAAAGTCTTTATATTATGGCAAAAAAAAAATGTTGCAGATCTACAGTTAAGAATAAATGAAGTCTTGTATCTGAAGTTAAAATATCAAGACATTCACCTGAAGAAGCCTATCCAACATCTGCATTTTTTTAACCCTTCTCAAAGCGCAGAGTTCTCCTTTAACAGCTCATTAGTTTGAAATGGAATTCTGCTACCACCACAGCTCAAGAACGTGGCAGATGCAATGAAAAGGTAACAGAGAGTGTTTATGGTAAAAATCCTTTAGAACTAAACAAGAAAGGATTCATTCTGGCTTTAAAAAGTGTTCTCCTAAAGCACCCATGGATCTACAGCACATTCTTAACTCTTTCATGTAAACAAAGACACACATGTTCAATACAGGTGTGTATGCCAGTGGAATTTAAGAAGAGAACATATCACTTGGGGAACTCAGAACATGATTTTGCAATTAAGAGACTTGAGTGAATCCCAACTTTCTTTCCTCCTGCCCCTCAGCCTCTCCATTTTAACAAATATATCTCCACTAAAAAATAGAAGCTGGAACATATCCAAAATACTTGTGAAATCAGATGAAAGTGAACAGGGAAGTTTCTTTTTTTTTTTTTTTTGTGAGAAAACAAATTCCCAAGACATTGTCTGTATCACAGAATCAGACAATAGTGAGAGGCACCTTTACCAAACATCTAGTCCAAACCCCCTACAGAAGCAGTGCCACCTAGATCAGGTCAGTCAGGAATGTGTCCAGGTGGGTTCTGAAGACCTCCAAGAGAAGGAGCCTCCACACCCTCCCTGGGCAGCCTGGGCCAGGGCTCCCTCACCACAACAATGAAACAGTTTTCACTTACGTTAAATGGAACTTTTTCTGTTTCAGCTTCTTTCCATCACCCCTTGTCCAGTCACTGAATACAACAGAAAAAAAGTGCTGCCCTAGTGACATGACACCCATCATTTAGATATTTGTAGCTATTAATGAGATCCTCCCTCAAGTCTCCTCCAGACTAAACAGCCCCAGGTTCAGCAGCCTTTCCTCATAAGTAAGATGTTCCAGGTCCCTCAGCATCTTGATAGCCCTGTGCTGGCCTCTCTCCAGCAGTTCTCTGTCCCTCTTGAGCTGGGGAGCCCAGAACTGGACACAGGACTCCATATGAGGTCTCAGCAGGGCAGAGCAGAGAGAGAGTAGAACCTCCCTTGATCTGCTGGACACACACTTTTTGATACAGAATGGCTGTAATGTTTTGTTTCAGGGTTATGATTCCAGTGGTAAGTTGATTTAATAAAAATTTTATTAATTAATTTGAGATTACTCACCCACTAGAACTAATCCAGCTTTTAAATGTTACGATGGACAGAAACATCCAGGACACCACACTGCTTTATTTTTGTTTTATATACAAATAGTTTAGACCAAAGCTAATTCATTTCTTCCCTCAAGCTTTTCTTCTAGATACCCACTTTAAAATCCTTTGGACCTTTTTTGTTTTTTATAGAATTTGCTGCAAGTCTTCTCTTTCCATTTCTTGCTTCAGTATTCAAACTCTGGTAAATGCTGGTACACTGATATTTAGAGAATGGGTCTATTTTAAGAGGAAAAAGATATTAATATTTCTCAGGCAGTTCAAGTACCAAAATTATGCAGAAATCTGTACAATATATACAGGGCTGTAAACCCCAGAAATTCCAGTTCCATGAGTTACATGAAATATTTCCCTTCAGCACTGTTAATTTAATTACATACTTATGGCATGCAAACAGAATATAACCCATCTTTCAAAAACACAGATAAGCTTGACATTATAAGGAAAACTGATTATTCCCTGTCTATGCAGAATACATCTTAACTTGAAAAGTTCAAATATTTGAAGCTATTTTTTCCTCTCCACCTTTGGTCCATAAAACATCCATCACTACTGTGAAATGCTCCAATGGTTTACAAATTATATTTGCAAACTGTAAGGACCAAAGAGGTTTGAGTGTGAGTTTTCAAGACCCCCACAAAATTAGTATTGTACATGTATTTAGGTCTTCAAATACAATGGAGAAAACTAATTAACCCTTAAATCTGACTTTGATTCACAGAGAGTTTATAGAAATAACCATAGAAAACAAAGTTTTTCCAGTATTAAAGTTCTGATCACAGGTTTAGGAAGCCCTTTATAAGAAAATGATAAATGTTAAGAGAAGTGGGTATTACTTGTGACTTATTTCCCTCCCGTATCTACAACTGTTTACACAATTCACCTATTAACATGAAGATTTCTTTTTAAGAAGAAATTTAGTATGTGTGTGCCAAAAAGTTTAAAAGCTTATATAATCTATTACTCCATTTCATTCCAGAAAATAAGTGTACTGGCTTGTACTGCAGATCTAGCCACATATTTAATGTTTAAAATAGAGTTCTTCTAATTTGAGCAATCCATATTTACAACTTTTCTGACTTCGTTGTTTCCCCCCCAGTAAATACTCAGACAAGTAACAGCAGACACTTTTCTATGAAAAATAAATATGATATATGGACATACAGAATTACATCTCAGAATGCAATATATTACATCATATATTTTTCCTAATCAGTAAAGTGCTATTTGTTTCTTTGCAGGTTTAATGGGTATTTTTCTTCATTTTGACTGTTTTAATGCAATTTATGAAGGAAGTTTAATTTTTAAACCTTTCAGGCCTCCTTAACCTCTGATGTAATTTATCGATAGATGGAACTACACAGTTCTGTCACTCCTCCTTAGAAATATTCACATACAAGTCATTTTGAGGAGTTTGGATTAAAATTCTGTTCCTCTAAAAACCTGGGACAGAATAAATTTCCACGAAACAAAACTCTTTTCTTCCAGAAGCAGTTCTTTCCAAAAATAAAGCAGACTTTAATTGAAATGCAAGCACACTACTTCAGAAGATGAATATTTCTTTCTTTCTAAGGTGCACATGTACTGTCCCTGCTAATTTGTAACTTGTCTACATACAATTCAGTTCCGTTGCAAAAATCTCCTTTTTGCACCCAAGAGTCTGCATTACACAGATCCACTCCTCATTTTTGTATTGATTTGTACGTCATTCTGCTCAGGCAGTTAACATGTCTCTCTCCAGATCCTATCCCTTATTTGCAAGATGAACCCCTTAACTGCCCACTGGTTTTTGATAGCATTCTTTGTCACTTTTCCAATGATGCCACCAAAACCTGTATGCACTTAATCAGTATCTTCCTCAAAACTAATTACTCTGGCAACTAAGGCTTAAATGCGTGCTTGTCTACATCACTACTCTGACTTTAAATAGGCAGTCATCACAGAGAGAAAATATATAGTGAAATAATGACACAAATGTGTTCACACATGCATGGAGCTTATCTTTGCTGGTTGATCTGTCAAGAAAGCATATAGGTCTTCTTGCAATGACAGATCTTTAGTTTTCTACTTGTAAATAACTGGAATAAAAAACAATTCTTTCACTTACACAGGTGCATCACTGCTCTTTTACTTAAACATTAATTTTAAAACATTATTTTCAAACACAATGCAATATAATCATCTCAGATGAATGTCAAATACTAATACTTATTAACAGCTCAGCTCTAGATGGCCAGCAGCTGAGCACAAGCAGCTTTAAGTGATACAATTCCTGACACCTCATAACACCATCGTGGTGTTACCAGTGATGAGGATGGATGTGTCCACTGGGGAAGATAATCACATTGATTATTTTAACCAAAAAGGACTGGCAAACTGGTAAGAGGAATTTATCTGAGAGTGGAAAGTATCAATTTAGTCCATCATGTTCTTAGGGTATTGTAAGAGTCTGAATGATTTAAATATCCTCATAATTTTCTGTACAGGGAAAATAACCTCAATGGGTACTAATGAGTATTGCACAAAAATTGTCCAGAACTGTACACTCTCACATTCATAACATTTAATTGAGGTTAAAAAGAAAAGAAACGAAAAAAAAAAAAAAAAGAGCTAGGAATATGTAGCAACAAACTAAATACGAAGAAAAGCAGGGGAAAATATCAAGTAGAGAAGCAAAGGGAATGGAGAAGCATAGGGAGGTTTAAATGGCTAATTTCAAAAAACCATGTGAAGGTTATCTGATAGAAATTATTCTTAATGGTATTTACAACAGTTTAATTTCCCTATTTAAAATAAATATACTCCAATTCCTTCTTCAAAATTTCTTGTACCACTCTTAAATGATACAAGCTCATTTAACAACTGGTAGTCAAACATGTTCCAACAATAGCAAAGAAAAGTGCTGAGGATTATTATAGGCAAAAATAATTCTGCCATTCTAAAAAAAGTGGCTGGCAATTAGTGATTTCAGTTGGCCTTTTCCCCACAATGTTTAGCAGAATGTTATATTTAAGCCTTATTAAAATGTACAGAGACTCTAAGATCTTAAATATAGATTTCCTTGATAATTCTCTATGAAAGTCAAATAGATAAAACATAAATGTGGAAACAATCTTAGACAAAAGAACTGGAAAGGCTGTAGAGGGTTATAAAACAAATCTTTCTATTAATATACATACTATTGTCTGTATCACTTTCTGATATTACAGAGGAGTCCATTCTCAAGCATTGGGGTTAAACCCTATTTCTATATAAAAATATCTTGAAACCTAACAAAGAGAAAATGAAAATGACCTCTTTTAGAGTATATTTATATATATTAAGAGTATAGGCTGTTGGCTTTTCCCTCCTCTGTATTCAAGTTCACAAGTCCTCGTGCATCTTTTTCACACATTAGAAAGCTCACTTCTTTCTTTGTCTGAAATAGTCTATTTATAATTGATGACACAGCAAAAATATAGATGAACTAGAGATTACCTGGATTACTTGAGATTCTTTAAATTCATTACCACATTAATCTTAGCATTTATTTTGTATAATCCTATGGCATTAAAGTTCACTTGCTTTGCTTTTTCATCAAAATCAGCTGTAGCATCTGATTCTGACTTTGTTACTCGATCATAACAAGGTGCAAGTGCACACACAATGCCTTATTTTTCATTTGTTTTTTTATCAGAGAAAAAGAAAGGGCTCTGTTATAGTCTTAGACTAGCACACATTGTCTTCAGTAGTTTTCACTTTTGCAAGAGTAATCAGTGGAAAGCATAAAACCTCAGAGCAACTTCATAACTAGCTTTCTAATATGTTTCCAGACAGAAAAATACAAACAACAAAAGAAAACAGAAAGTCATAGCAGCAACCCACAGCTATTTTCCTTGGTGCCATGCATAGGCATTTAAAAGCTAGATAGACCTTCTGGCCTGTCTCTTGCTTGCCCTTGCTGCATAAACAAAGATATTTTAAAGCGTTTTTTACGGTAAAGGTCCTTAACATTCTACAAGCTATATAGCCTACATGGAATAAGGAAAAAAAGACAGGATCCAATTAAAGACTCATATTTTCCTTTCTGATATACTAGACAAGCTGCAAAGGGGACAAAATATCTAGCTATCTTGCATCACTTATTGCTGTATTATATTTTAGGAGTTTTATTACTTTCCACCTCTAAGTCTCTGCAGTGCACTGCAGCTGATGCTTTTCCTTAACCTCCCTGCAACACCTTTGTCCCACAACCACCCTTGGCATATAGATAATAAAAATCTTGTCTCTGTTCCATACTCTCTCAATCAACAGTGCAGGAACAGACTCAATATTTACTTGTCTTCAGTGTTTCTGTCTTTGCTAGTAGTCACTGTTTGTACCAATGGATGGTCCTCTCATTCCTTTCCTCCCTTACTGGCTCTCCCATCAATAAATAAACTGTAGTATAAACATTAATGTAGAGAAAAATATAGACCAGAGAGAAAGTCTATGTCATTAACTAGTCAGGAATAGATTGCCTTTTGCAATATAGAATTTCAGTGGCACACTACTACAAGAATGCAATGCAACCTCTGGCAAATGCTTAAGAAACATGCTTAACCAAAATCAAACCACAAAACCTACCTCAAGTGCTCTAAGGTCTCTCACTGACTATATAGCAAACGGAAAAAAAATAGAAACACTTCAATCATAAAGAGCAGAATAATAATACTAAAAATTAATGCAATTAACTATGTACTCCTGATTACCCAGCAAGGATAATCCTTTGCCTTCTGTACGTGCTGAGCTTAAAAGTTAGAATACTCTTCTTTTTGATGAAAATTTCATTTAGCAAAGACATTTTTTGCTCCTTAAATAGGAAGCTAGGGTATGTATACTAAGAAATTAATACAGGAGGCAATCCTGCAGGTTTTGCAAGATTGGAAATGAAATAATTTGCAGAATAAAGATAATATTATTTACTGTCTTTTCAAATTTTTATGCCTCGCACAAAAGTCTCCCAGTATTACAAAGGGTATTTCAGAGACAGCTAACAAAGCAAAGTTACTAGAATATCTATATTCCTAGTTTGAGAATGTGTACACATTGCACATTTTAGTAAATATCAGTGAAATGAAGTCAAAATAAAAAATATGGGCCATTGAGTAAGAAGTTTCTGAATCACTGGGGATTGCTAGGATATTTCTTATTTATCTGAGCACAAGCAAATCTGTGATTATTAAATTACCGATGAAGCCCACATTAAAGCAGAGGAGTTACAATGAAGAACAAAGAGCCAATACCCTTATACTACTCTTACAACAAGCTGACAAAAAAAAAAATCACCATTTCCCATTGAACAAGGAAAAGAAATCCATCAGTTTCTCAGTTCATGAAGAGGAATGAAGTGAAAAACAAGTTTCACTCATACTGGCAATTCTTGACAGGTTTAAAGATATTAACAGTAGAAGGTGTAATTCTATTGATTCTCTTTTTTTGGTCTTCAAGCCAATAAAAAATAGGTATGAAATTCCACTCAGTGTTTGAAACAAGGTTAGAGTCTCTCACATAGGAATTTAGGAGAACTATATATGTCTTTATACAGTATTTCAGATAGTCAAATAAACTTCAGAAACAAGCAAGAACCATCTCTAAATAAAGCAATTTAATGGATTATTGTGCTGCAGAAATGCTAAAGCAGGTTTGCTATCACTCAATTTTCTCTGACAGCTGAGGGTTCATCAGCTCATTCCCTTATGGTTCAGTTTTTAATAGGTGTATTCATATGTGTGTGAAATGCTTCACCAAAAGCAATGGAACACCTACTTACATGTAACTTCTGACTCAATACAAAGACTTTGGGCTGAGGAAATATAGTAACACCTCAACATACTCTAATTAACCAACATGGAGGTCTTGCTCTAAATCATAGAATGGTAGAGGTTGGAAGGGACTTTTAGAGATCATCCAGTCCAACCCACCTGCCAAAGCAGGTTCCACCTAGATCACAGAGCAATCTGTCCAGGCGGGTTTTTAATATCTCCAGAGAAGGAGCCTTCACATCCTCCCCTGGCAGCCCGTTCCTGTAAATACATTGCAGTTTCTGGGCTCTTTACAGAAGATGAACATGTACATGATCTTTACTACATAGAATTGTCAGCAACAAAGCAACTGCTTCAGTCTTTCACCACTCTCCTGCAACATCCTTTACTTTAGTCAATTCTTGAGCTTTCTGGACACTTTAAGCAGTTATGGATCGCATTTCCTACACAGACAACTGCAGCAGATACACTGCCCATCCTATCCTGCTGAAGATGCTATGGCTATGTCCTTTTCCACTCTAGCAACCTCAGTTTCCTAACTCTCAATGCTTCAAGGACCATTTTCTTTTTTCGCTTGCAAGCCAGAGAACACACATCCCAAAGTGATGGGCCATAAACCACGACATCAGATATATATTTCAAAGGCAACAATTGCATGGGTTTGGATATGATCAAATGTTACACTTCCTGCCCTTTTCTCTCCTCTAGATTTCAAACAGAGTTAAGTACAATATGAATCCATCCTCTTCATTTTGAAAAGCACAGGCAGAAGGCTCTCATTATGATCAGAGCACCTGTCCTTAAATCTATGCTGAGACTACACAAAATGGGTGTGATACCTCATATTTCTGCCCATTTCCCAGGCTCTCACTGGAAGATGGGGGATCTAATAGATCTTGCAGTTTGGGATGTTTTGAGAATTGACCTTTACCCAATAAAAAGAACTACAGTTACTGTTTTAAAGCAAACTTCTCCATCTGGAGCAAGGTGAAGAAAATTTCAGTGAGATATTACCTGCAAGAAAAGATCTAATTAAGCAGAATTGATTTCCTTCAAAAATGTTTGTTTCTATTTACGGTTTAGTAACTTCACTAAACTTTACTGCACAGGAGAGCAGTGAAGCAAGAAGGAAAACCCCAAAAGATGATAGATTTGAATGGCAATTATTTTCTAACCCTCAGCTGGTTCCAGTAGCTATTTCAAAATGTCAGAGAATTCATTGCATTTTGATGAAGGCACTTGTTATTTCTTAGTTGGGAACAAGACAGTCCAGGGTACAAAGTTCAAATTATAGCATCCACAGAAGGCAATAATTAGAATTACTCAACTACACAAAGATGCTATTGCAATTGAACAGCTCTGTCCGCTAGTAGTAGGGTCAGAAACTTTATGTTGCACCATTTGGTGTAATGGCTATAACTGCTTGCTTGTTTTCACACCTATAATGGAAGGTAATTAAAGCAATATCCTTTTATTTCTAATTAGTAGGTAGTACTCAATTAAATTGAATTAAAAAAAAAAAGAGATAAAAGTACAGGATCAGAAATTTGAAGAAGGAATCAGATTTTACAATTAGCAGGTCAGTAGCTTCCCTAGCCTGAATTTATGACAGAAAACAAAGTAATTTAGTAAAGACTGAAAATTAAATGACTCTGGACTTTGTTCTTTTTTCTTCAAAACATCAAAAAGAATAAAGAATGAATGGACTGTGATTTATATATTTTTAAATACAGATATTGTATTTCACTCTTAGGAAATAACTGCACAAAAATGAAAGTAGAAAAAAAAAAATTTTTCGTTTGGTATCTCTTAATATCTTGATTTCAGCTTCTCCTCTTGGGATAACAGGTAAATCCTACAGCATGGATAAAGTAAAAACAAGCTCTGAACAACAGACTATTTTCTGTATTTGCAAGAAGTTTTCTTTAACTGTTGTATTTCATTTCATAACCTTCCTAGACCAGAGGTGAAAGCTTGAACTGAGATTAGAAAGGGAATCAGCATGATTTGACAAGCCATCTGATGTATTTGCCTGTAATAACTTCAGCATTGCAGACTTCAGGGGGACAGAAAGCTGACAGTCAAAGACAGGAGAAAAGAATGTAGTTCTGTGACAACAAACCAATCACTTATAAAAAGCTCTGGGTTTTTTAATAAAAGAAGAAAACAAAGAAAAGATACACTTACATTGTTTTAAACATCTCTCATCCTGAAAACAAAGAACAAAATAGTCAAAATGCCCTAAATATAAAGATAACTAGAGTAGTTGAATGCAGGACCTGAGGCTGCTTAGTCTGCAGAAGAGGAGACTGGAGGAAATCTCATTAATATTTACAAATATCTAAATGGTGGATGTCAGGGGGTTGGGGCTGCACTTTTTGCTGTCACATCTAGCAACAGGACAAGGGGTAATGGAAAGAAGCTGTAACACAAAAAGTTCCATCTAGACATAGAATGAACTATTTCACTGTGAGCGTGACAGAACCCTGGCCCAGGCTGCCCAGGGAGGGTGTGGAGGCTCCTTCTGTCTCTTCTCAAAACCCACCTGGATGTGTTCCTGGGTGACCTGATCTCTGTGGACCTGCTTTGGCAGGGGGGTTGGACTAGGTGATCTCTAAAGGTCCCTTCCAACCCTAACATTCTGTGATTCTGTGAAATCAATAGCATGTATTTCCTGGAAGTGTTTTGACTTCTAAGTCACAAAAGATTGAAGAAAGAGTCTAACAGAACTAGAATTGTTCAGTTGCTAATGGGGCAGTGCTAGGTTACCAGAAAAACTTCAAAGACTGTTTCTTAATTTTCCTTTTTCATTTCAATTGTGAGTTTTACTGCTTCTTGTTCTGACCATCTCAAATATTTTCAGTTGTTTGCCCTCAGGAGCCCTCTTAGAAAGGTTCTGCAAACACTCGAGATGATAGCACAGAAATGTGGAACTCCCTGTACAAGTCTATGTGTCTCCTTGTCTAACACTTTTGTTCACTTCCTGAATCATTTTAATCTGCACAAAATCCTGTAACAATAAGGAAAAACTATTTATGTAATGGAGCATATAAAGAAAATTGAGCAACACAGACCAATACAATAGTTATAAAAATCAGAATAATTCTGGATGGAATTCATTTATGCACTCTCCACTCCATTACTTTGAAAAGAAAATACAAGTATCAAGTCACTCAAAAACTTTCTTCTTAAATATGCAAATATATGTTCCTGAATTCCCGACGCTTGAGTCATGCAAGTTGTACATAAACATTAAAATACTGCAATACCATAAACTTCCTAAAAGGCAAGCTTTTTTGTATGAAGTGCAGAAATGGAAGTACATCTATTAAATTTCCTCAATGATTTTCTACCTACTTGGGCTTATTATTGTTTATGTATAAACTTGACTGCAGACAAGTGTTAAAGCTGGGCAGAAATTTCTGAGGAGAGTTATCAGTTGAAACAAAGTATTCTGTGATCAACCAACATGAACTTGTGCAACAAAATCCTAACTGATATCAATGTGGCACTTCCATAACTAGAAAAGCTTCTGTTTATTCAAGGAAAGATTGTTTATTTCATTTAAATGGGTCTTAACAATGCTCTGATTTTAGCAGCGCCTTCATACACCAAGGCTAAAAAAGGTAATAATCTGGAAGAAAAAACTCCACACAAAATGACAAAGTTACTGGTTTTAATCATAAGTAGCAACAATTTTACCTTTGACAGTACCCAAGATGGTTGAGGCAATTTTTTTTATATAAAAAGCCTAAGTTCCTATCTTGAAAAGTCTCCTAGCTAAACTGCCAGGCTCTCTTAAATCTCCTTACAAAAACCTGCAAGTAACTTCTGGTGCTATTCAGCATTACTAGTATTGGAGAACTGGAATACATTTTCCTAGAAATCTTACACAGGTAAAATTCTGTTTAGAGACACCAAGTCAAGATATTATGGAAAGCAAGAGAAATAGTTTCAAAAACTACTAATCTGGTTGCTGGGTTTTCTCTGAAGTTTTTAAAACTGCAATCCTCTCCTTCAGATACAAGTATAGCTGTGTTAGTAATAACAAAGAAACTACTTCATAAAATATTATTAAATAATACTGTTACAAAGATCTGTTTCAGTAATAGTAAATACCAAGCTTAGGAATAGTAAATGTCAATGCTCCTGCAGTCTTACAGCCAGCAGCAGCTTCTGCAAATATGATTTATTCCTTCTATATAGCATGCTCTCACTTCTTACCTGATTTTGCCTAAGAAAAGAGATTCACAATGTCTAGTATCAACTGAAATTACTGTCAATATACAGGGAAATGATTGAAAAAGTGGGGCAAAGAAATGATGATGAAGTAAAAAGGCAAGATGGAACAACTCAATAACAGAGAGTCAAGCAGAATGAGAGTAAGAGAGTATATATAACTCACCGGTGTTAACCTTATCTCACAGAAATAACACTTGATAGATATATAACTGTCAGTAAGACTGTATTTCAATGTATTTAGAAGGAAATATTTTGGGAGAAATTGGAAATATTAAAAACCCAATTAGGCATGGACCTGGGAAAACTGGACCAACTGGCTCAGATCTGAGCAGAAGGGTTGGATTAGAGGACTTCCAAAGGCATGTTCCAATATCAGCAATTCTGTGACATCAGCAAAGAATAAAGAATTAACCAAACTTTTCCTATAAATCAAACTTTGATGGTTTGGGGTTTATTTTTTGGAGTTGATGTAGGGTACTCTGAGGTATAAAATGAGTTCTTTGCAAGTGAGAATGTTGATAATCACATATAAAAACTGAGATTGTTGAAAAGTGGATTATAGTAGGTATCCTTCATATTTATATTGTTGAGAGCTACATGGGCATTCATGGTAGATTTATTCCCTGTAGATGAAAAGAAGCCACTACCACTGAATTTTCTGACAAATCCTTGGTTTCCAAAGCTAACCTCTGACCTGGTTCAATAGCTCTGTGTTCTCCCCCTTTTCTAAGGTTTGCCTAAGGATATTTCATTCAAAGTAGGATGAAGCAAATATATTTATAAGTGCTTTATACTTGCATTGTCAAAATTAAAAATTAAAGGAAATTAAAAGAAAGTATTAGATAGTTTTGAACTCTGGTTATCTTTTTTTTTTTTTCTGAGACATTTATTGAATTAATTATTTAAAAAAAACACCAAAACACCATCTCAAAACACACCAGGAATGTCTATATTTTAGTAGATCATAGAAGAATATTCTTTGCAACTATTATTCCTCCTTAATAAATAGTCTCAGAAACATTCATCATTCACTAAAAATGATTCATTGCTCTTGGCCTTTATTCACTGCTTAATGTTCCTAATGAACTTAAAGTAGCAAGTGATGCAAAGTGACAAAAGCATGGTGAGAACTCTTCCTGCCACTAAAGGCACAATCATATTTAATTAAGAATTTAGTGTTAACTGAAGGTATTAGTTAACTATTACAGACCCAATACATTGTCTACCTTAGAGAAGCATTTTTCTAGGATCAAATTGTTACCTCTTTAATCTGCTAGGTGCACTAGGATCTCATTAAATGTGCCTCACAAAACAAAAATTATTTCTTTGATATTACTGAAAGAGATTAGCCAAACGATATAATTTCTTGGAGGCTCTATTCAGGATCCATTTACAAAGGAATAAATATAACTACTCATTAATTTCCTCACACCTGAAAACAGTAACTAAATTTACCTTCCAACAAGTGAAGCATGGAAAAAAATTTCCATCTGGAACCACTATTCGTTACTGAATTGTAAATTTTCCTCTGCAGACATGAATAATATCAAGTAATTACTAATTTTATTTGTTAATTCTAAATACATTTAGGGTAATATTTCACTTTGATTCCAATATGGATAACGTTGACAGTCCTCCTTCTCTATGCATTACTCTATAGAAATAAATAAGTCAATTTTTGTTTGTTTGGATGGGGTTTTTCTTGTTTTTTAAGTTTAATTTTCATAGAATCATAGAATGGTGGGGGTCAATTACGTCAATGAACATTCTGTGTTGATGAGTTGTTCCATTACCTTTTGAGGATGGAGGTGAAGCTGACCAGTCTGTAGTTTCCTGAGTCGTCGTTCCTGCCCTTTTTTCCTCAGGCTTCTCACCTGTCCTCCACGATTGTTCAAAAATGATGGAGAGAGGCTTAGCAATCACATCATCCAGCTCCCTCAACACTCTAGGATGCATCCCATCAGGTCCCCCGATTTAAGAGTGTTAAGCTTGGCTAACAGGTCTTTAACCTCCTTATCCTCATAATCATGGGAAGGCATTATGGAGAGGTTTACCGTACTCAGTAAACACGTGTGTCAGTTACCTTTAGCAGATCCTTTAAGTAATTTTAACTTAGTAATTCAGTAAGTCAGAGTTTTCATCTTTGTTTAGGGATATTAAGTGCTAAAGTCTAGCAACACAGATAATGAGAGATGGAAAGCAATCTCAAGCAAGATTTTGGCCAATTTTCAATAAGTAAATTGTGAAAAATATTGCTGTGGGGAAAAGATAAAAGAAAAAATAGCAAGCTGACTGTATGTATGCTATAAGAGTAATTTTGTGTGAATAACAGTGTGTTTTAAAATTAAACTTCAAAGTTTATTGATAATAAACTAAACATGAGCCAGAAATGTGCCCTTGTGGCCAAGAAGGCCAATGGCATCCTAGGATGCATCAAGAAGAGTGTGGCCAGCAGGTCGAGGGAGGTTCTACTGCCTCTCTACTCTGCCCTGGTGAGGTCTTATCTGGAGTCCTGTGTCCAGTTCTGGGCTCCTCAGCTCAAGAGGGACAGAGAACTTCTGGAGAGAGTCCAGCACAGGGCCACCAAGATGCTGAGAGGACTGGAACATCTTTCATATGAGAAAGGCTGCGGGACCTGGGGCTGTTAGGCTGAAGAAGAGGAGACTGAGGGGGGATCTTATTAATATTTAAAAATATCTAAAGAGTGGGTGTCAGGAGGTTGGGACATCTTTTTTTTTTTTTTCTATAGTATCTAGCAACAGGACAAGGGGTGATGGGATGAAGCTGGAACACAAAAAGTTCCATTTAAATATAAGGAAAAACTGTTTCAGTGTTTCAGTGAGGGAGCCCTGGCCCAGGCTGTCCAGGGATTGCGTGGACTCTCCTTCCTTAGAGGTCTTCAAAACCCACCTGGACACATTCCTGAGCGACCTGCTTTGGCAGCAGGGTTGATGATCTCTAAAGGTCCCTTCCAACCTCTACTATTCTCTGATTCTATGAATTTGTTTTATAGATTTAAAAATAGATTCATATACTAGCATATTAGAAAAAAAAAAACCCTAAAAATTTCTGCATGTCAACATCACTACTGAGGTTTTTATTTTCATACTTTCAGTAGGATTACCTGTATTTTGAATTAAAGTGATATGAACTGTTGCTAAGCTACACATACAAACACTAACAGATGCTCATGCTCTGTAATAAAATCAGGAAGAAAAAGATCCCATCTATGCTAACTAAAACTGTCCCACTTTGGATCATTTGCTCCCTAACACAATATATAATTAAAAATCAAACAATGTTGTAGATACATGCCACAAAAAAATAATATCTTTGTTACAAGACACCGAACAAATACACAATAGCTCCTGCTTTTCAGCTTAGGTGACACATCTCCTCCAATGTAGTCCTCTTCCTCAACACTCCCCTTGCTCACATTGCATTTTTTGTGATTTCATATATCCTAATCATTACAGCACAAATTTGGCCCCATTCATATTACTTTTTCACACTATAGCTATGATTTGTGCTATTGTCATTCTTAGCCTATATTGGGTAAAAAGCTGCAGAAGCTGTGATACTGTGCTGGTGGTGAAGGCTGCTATTAAACAGGCTGGTTTAATGTTTTCATAGACATTTTTTCTAGCATGCTTAGTATAATTGAGTTACTTTTCAATTGTTAAGAAAATTGTAAGTCGTGCAGAATATTAATAATAAAGTTCTGTCACATTGGTATGATTTCCTAAAATTCATATTCTTGAAGACTGACTTGTAACCTCTTCAATTGGTAATTTTTTTACAAATTTAGGCCTGATGATTTGTTTCTGTTGAACAAAAAAAAGGGTCAAGGGATGACTATTTACAGCCTTGTAGCTAAAGATGAGTGAAAGTAAGAGGACTTTCTATCTTTGTGAAGAAAATAATTAATTTCCTGCTCTGAAAAGATAACAGTTCATACCATGCTTGTGCTGTGTTATAGACTCCAACATCTAACATAATATGGTTTAATAAATGGAGAGAATATTAGGCTCAGATGCAGCAAAGGTCTATGTCAGTGCCTTGCCAATCTCCTGCCTCTCCATATTAATTCATTTGAGTATTTAATAGTCATGTTCAGGGTAGTCCTTGTGTCAAAGACAACATGAGGCAAAACTAAATATCAGCGGTGCTTGAGTACGACTGAAGAGAAGGTGCTAGATTCAGGTTTCATTTGATAATGAGTTCTTAGAAGTAATTAACATAACTCTACCTTTTCTAAGAAATTTAATGAATATGCATATCTAGTCTGTGTAAATGTAGAAGGTTTTGCTTTAAACACTTGGAGCATGGTTGCAATAAAGGATACCTGCTTGATAGTCACATTGGCTAATGAGTACTGACTGGGACCTTCTCAGCATCAAACTTAAATGTATTTGGTAGTGATATCTTGAATCGTGACTGGTCCCTAAGGATGACCACATAAATGGTTCTCTCTCTTCTTGATGTTTTCTCAAATAGTTTCTCCAAAAAATGAGTTTGGTGACTAACACCTCAACATGATGTCCAGTCTATATAGAAACAGATACAGTAATTTCCAGAGACTCTAGCTTTTCCAATCACAGACACTTTCAGCAAAGTGTCTGGCACTAACCAAACAGGTGTAATGTCAATAGCTCTGTATCTAAAATTCCTCTTTTGACACAGAATTTCATTCCAGAGGTTCTAAGGGTGAATTTTTTGTACTCCTTTTATCTCCTTTACCAGATTTGATTCAAATGTTTCTTTCTTAAGGCAAAGTGCATGGCAAGACTGAGCCTGTTAATCCTGTATGATTTCCACTACAGCATTAGAGAGTTCATTGTAAACTGTAAGTCCTATTGACAATACCAGAAATTGTTTTCTGGGTGAGGGAACAGGCTAATACTCAGACAAGTAAATACATACTGTCTTGCGATTGATCCATTGGTCAATAGGAAGCAAAGCCAAAGAGGAGCATTAGATCATCTAGTGCGAAATCTAGTATAATTCACATGATTACATTTCATCCAAATATGCCACATAAGAGACTTCAGTTGGGTTAAGTATTTCACATCTTCCCTCTAAGTCTCCCAAACAAACAAAGCAAACACACTGCAGTAAGAAAATACAAAGGGCATAAGTGACTGTAGTGGCAGAGAATTAATTACTAGAGCAATGCAAAAGCCATGTGAGCAAAAGTGTGTCAGAGAAAGTCAAAAGCAAATAAATAAAGCAAGAACAGAAAGCTTCTATGTCTACCTAAGCTAGGAGAAAATTCAATTATATTTTCATCTCTAGAAGTTGCCCCTGTAAATGATTTGGGAGATACATCACAGGAGTCAGGTCTAAAAGGTACATTATCACTAGAAGACTCAAGCAAAATGTTTTAAGGCTTTGGGGGCGGGAGGGGGTGGAAACAGCATAGGTTTCTGGCAGTAAAGTTAAAAGTAAACTTAAGGGGGGAAAAACAAAGTAAATCTTAAAAGTAAACTTGTAAATTATTTCCTATTTATGAATACTGAGATATTGTACATGACTCCATCCTGCAATTTAACAGCCCAGCTACCCAGGAATGTGTCCTGAGCCAGCAGCTCTCCCATAGTTTCTAACTGTTCTCATTCATTTCCCAGCATCCCTCCATCCCCCATCATCTCCCCATGAGGGATCTCATGGATTTCAGTGTAATCCTCCAGGGCAAACACCAACAAAAAAACAAGCACAAGGGAATATATAGAAAGGTTTTACACCATTCTGAACACATCATGGCTTTTAGTCAATGAATGAAACCCCAGCTGTTACAGATCAGCAGAAAAAGCTGAATACATCCTGTCCCAAGAGGGTTCACTAATTCCCTTTGGTGCTCCAAGAGTCTGTACACACTGAGAAAAGGCAGGAGCCTCCTCTAGCTTCTGATGCAAGCTCCTTACCATCATCTTGTACAGCAGAAGAGGACCAAAAAGAGAGGAAAGGGCTCAGAGGTCCCTTTTATCATTCTCCTGCTCTGCCAAATCACTGATTAGCTTCTTTCAGACAATAAGAGAATATTTTGTTGCCAAGGTGACCTCATTTCTGAGAACTCAAATCTCTTCCAGGGTGATTACATTTCTATGCTATAGCCCTAAAGGAAAAAAAATCTTCGATGCTTGTATTTCTTTTAATCTCTACACTGATCTATAATTTTTAAAAGAGAAGTTAGTTACACATTAAAAAATCGAGTTAGTGGCTCATTAAAGACATGCAAAACCTTAATGTCTCACTACATTTATAATGGACAGGTATATTTTTTCCAGAAGTATGTAGTATAAAGACAAGACTGTGAGCAACAGATCGGTCACGTACTGCTGAATGTCACTTACCTTCACCTTGGTGAAGGCAGAGAACAAAGGAAAACTTCCTCTGACTTCCCAACATTTCAATTTACCCACTGAATAACATAATGGTTATGGCTTAAACACTCACCTAAACTGTCTGCCTTAAAAGAATGGATAACAATTATTCTCTTAGAGTGAAAAGCACTGTTGATATCTATACAAAGAAAAAAAAAAAGCCTTTTTTTTTTTTTCCAGAAAGCCCAGGGAAAAAAAGAAGTGAACAAGGAATTTGTGATTTTTCTTACCACATGAATATGGATTTAAAAAATTCTTTCAGAAGCAAGGGCATAATATTCATTTTGCCATTCTATAACAATGCTATTGTTTCTATTTTCTTCTCTCTTTCTAAATAAAAATTAAGAACATAACACATACAGAAAAAGATACTGTAAGAATAAAAACTGTAAACAAAAAAGCACACTGTGCTGGAAACAATTCCTTGCCTCAAACACATATAATCAAACTAGTTTCAATAAGAATGGGAAAGGTACTTTCAAACCCCTCAAAACACTCAACTTCCTGGTTAGTACACTTAATGATAAGAAAGGAGGCTGGGATTCAGATCTTCTTCAAGCAAAGAATATATGTAACTTCCCCCCTCCTTGTACAATTAAATGGTGCTGCAAAGCATCAGTCATATCATCACCTTCACTAACAAGAATAATGAAATATAGGAGTCTCTGCTTAGAGCCTGGACTAGCAAAAAAAATGCCTTTTGGAATGAAAACCAAATTTATGAACACAAAATTAGAAAGTTCTCATCCCCAACCATTATTTGAAAATCAAATGATCTATTCAACATCACGCTCCAGTCAAATCTTATCAGTGTGACTTGTTACACAGGACAAAAGCAAGCACAACTGTATTATTTCTATTATACATCTTTGAATGTATTTTAAAATATGTGAATTCTCTTCATCCTTGCAGGGAACAGGCAGATCTCTCATCATCCCCAACATGTGATCAACATCTAAAGAGTGTTTCAGTATTTTTCTGATCCTAATTGAATCTCTACAGTATTAATATTTCAATGGATAATTACTTATAGTATCTTCTTTACTAATCAAATACATATTCTTAGTTAAGAGGTTAAGTAAGTAATCACTAACTCCATGACTTAAAAGTTATGTTACTGTGGCACCTCATAGAAGTTCAAATTATGACCTGATCTAGGTTGACCTGCTTTAGCAGGGCAGTTAGACTGGATGATCGCTAAAGAACACTTCTGACCCTACCATTCTATCATTCTATGATGCTGATTGCATAGTAAACTATCATGAAATTATTCCAGTAAAGTCTTTGATATATTCATATGTGGATTGATCCCTTAACCAAAATTACACTCTTTTTCAATGCCACCACAGAGTACTTGTATATCAAGTCTTTTAGAAAATACCTTGGGAAAGACAAACGATATTATGGGATAGAGCTCTTTAAAAGAGCACTCATTTTAAACAGTAATTCTTTTTTTTTGCATTGGATGAGAACATTCCTTTCGGTTGTTTTTCATTGTATGAAGCTAATTTTAGGGATTTAGCTACATTTTTTTTTTCATAATTTTAATCTTTTTTAAAGACTTCCAAAGGAAAAAAAAAATCTTCTCACATAAAACCCATTTTTAAAGCCTGCCTCCTACAGCAGGAAGATTGATTTTCATAGCCTCAACACAGTTTATATGACAGTCAACGAGTTTTAATTAGGTTAACTAAAACACAGCTCACAAGCTCCTGTCACAGAATTCAAAGAACATTAGTGAAAAGCAAGCAGTAAAAACTTACTTCAAAGGCAAATTTTTGACCTACAGGTTGAACACAATCTAATGCAGATCAACAGGTTTGTTATTCACAAGGAATCTCAATTTATTTTCTAAAACAAAGAGAGTCCTCATTTGTCTTTTACTTCATGAAAGATAGGTTTTACACAACACTATTTTCCCTGAAACATGGACATATCAATCTCTCTATTTGAAATGGTAACTAGAAAATAAGTTAGCTGCCAAGTTCCCTTATGTTGTATTGATATTGGTGGCATAAGCTATTAACATGATACTTTCTTGGTTTGTAGTATTTAGGTTTCAAATATCGTAATTTATTTGCAAGCTGCAATTATATAAGGGAAGCAGGGGGTAGGGGTGGTGTTCCCTGTTCAGCATCCTTGGCAGAAACACAAAATTGTGTAACTTTTAAAGGGAACTACAAATGGACAGAGTGAAAGACTGCAAGTGTGCTTGGCTCTCATGCACACATATTATTTTGTCTCAACACATGTAGAAGCAAAATTATACTAAAAATCAATGACGGAATACATTTATGTCTTGGGTAAAACGACAAACAATGAGGAATCAACTGGTAGTAAAGCATACTTTTGTACTATCCTTATGTAAGAAACCAGTACTCATTTTTAATTAATACTCTACTTTTGTGCTGATTCATCATCTGACAGGATTATCAGTCCTACCACTCTGCAAAATTCCAGAAATACAAATTCCTGCTAGCTGGAAATATACAGGAACTCTGAATGTGCAACAGGCTGTCACTGTGCCTAAACTCTCTTAACTGTCATAAAAGAATTTTAAAATAATCCAGTCTGGAAGAGACTTAAGAGGTCACATAGTCCAAACCTCCTGCTACAAGCAGGGTCAGCTATAAGGTCAAACCAGGTAACTCAGAGTTTTATCCTGTCTGGTCTTGAAAAGCTTCGTGGAAGGAGATTGAACAAACTTTCTGAGCAACCCAACCCAATGCCTGACTGCACTCTTGGAGGAAAACTGATAATCTTGTTAAATGTCAAATCTTTTTAGGGAAGTTTGCCATAGTATCCTGATAAAAACTCCCTGCTAGAAATTACAGGTGCTAGCTAGCAACTCACCTATTGCTAGTAACCACCGATTGAAAGATCAGCCCTTCTCAGAGATGTAGATTTCTTTGGGGACAGTTCTTCCTCCTCTTCTTCATTTTCATTAGTGAAGCCCAAGACACTTTCAGCTACAGAAGTTCCTTTTACCAGGTGAACAAAGCATACAATGTTTATTGGCAAGTAAACTCATACATATGCCCCTCAGGCACCCTGGTACAACAACAATAATGATGAAAACCAGACACTAATTTCCACATTCACATTCCCCAATGCTCTCTATGCACATTATAGTATTTTAAAAGAACTCACTGAAACTGTTTTTAAATTTTAAAAGGGAAAGGAATAATTCAAGTTTTACCAACAGCCATGACTCACTTCTCTCCCTTTATTTTAGAAAATAAATACACCACAAGAGGAAGAAATATTCCTTCTAGAAGCTAGAAGAAAATTGAAGTTATTTATAGTTCCCTAAACCCATAAAATTTAAGACATGAGGAAAACAACAAAAAAATTAAGACCACTAGAAAGCAAAACCAGATTAGTTTACAACTTCTCTCAACTCCACTTTTTACCATCCCCCTCGGAGAAATGTGGTCACAGGTGCCAGACTCACTTTAATATCATAAAGTGACAGGAGAAGGTTGCATTTCATATCCCAGTGTCAGGCTCCTTCTGCTCCCTTTCAGCTAGGGTCTTCATGCATTTATGTTCCAGGTAGATCTTGTCAGATATATGTCAGGAAATTTGGAAAGGAGACAGGGAAATGAAAATGATTCTACTAAGAGTAATACAGACATCAAAACTGAGATGAAAATGGTAAGAATTGTTCTGAATTCTTAATAACTCTTTCAAAAGGTCATTTTGCAACTCTGAGTTTAGGTGCTTTTTCCATAAAGTGAATGAACTAAAACAGACAAATTTTATTACTTTGCTTTCCAAAAACTTCCTGCATTAGTAAAAAAATGCCATTTTGCATGTTAGTTATGGCACAAGGAGCATACAGTTTATAATTTCTTTTGCAATAACATATATGGAGAAAAATCCACTTTCTTGCCTCTCTCTAAGTAAAGGTTTGCAGTTCACAGAAAGCAACGAGAACATGAATTGAAGAACTGGGCACTATAACTACCCATACATTTGTCTTGAAGTCCAATCTTTTAGTAGACCACTAGTATTCTTCTTGCATTAAGCTATGATGATCACACAAAGGATCCAAGTTTCTCCCTTCTCTGGAATCACAAAATCCAATTACAGCAATTCTTAGCTGAATATCATGAATAGAATGAGCCATAGTAAATGCCTACACAAAGGCTTTTGGTATCCCAGAAAAGAATGGAAGGAAAATTTGCATCTCAAGTGATGACTTGGATATTTAGAGTCAAATATTAAGCCTAATTCACCTGGTATTGAGACAAAAGGACAAAAATGAAGGCAAGAGGTTCTCCTCCCCATATTGGTGAACTGGAAGGTCAGGTTGTTAGTCAAGTGTAAATGCTGAGTTTAAAGATGGCTGATGAGGAATGCAAGCAAAGACAGTAAGTTTATTTTCTTTAAGAAAACAATTAAACAAAACAAGAAATATCTCGAGGTTCAAGATCTTTTTGACATTTCTGGGAAGATCTAATTCAGATTGGAAAATTTGGGGCACTGTATAATGCACATTACCATGGGAGCTTATTTCAACCTTTTGCCTTGGAGACTGTCATAAAATCCTGGGCAAGTATTGAAAAAAAACAGGTATTTAAGCCTAATATCCTCGAAGGCTTCATCTAGTACCTGTGTCTCTGCCTACTCTTTGTCTGTCCAGGCTCTGAATCAGATAAAACACACACTTATATAAATATCAGAATGTATGTTAATGTCAAGCTGCTGTCTTAAGTCTGAGCTTTAAAAAAAACATCATACTTCTTTCACTGCTCTCTATTACCTGTATTTTCCAACATCATGACAGTTACAGTGGGGAAATAGCACTCCCTGAGAAGAGCAAAATCTCTTTAGTTTAGCAGGTGGGCTGCAGACCAAATGCAGGTTTTGGGGTTTTTTTTAATATGCTTTTTTGTTTATTTGTGGAGTTAATTTAGGTTTGTTCAGTTAGTTCTAAATTCCTTATTAAAAGAAATCATTTACTCAAGACAATGAAAAATACATTCCTCTTTAAAGGCCTCATTGCTAACCAGCTTTACAAATGGTGTAAATACTTCACGTTACTTACAGGAAGTAATTTTCTTTGTGTCAGATTTCCTACCTCCATTAATGTTAATTAACTTTTCTTTCCACTTACAAAGTACAGTGTTATTTCAATCCTGTCTATTTCCCCATCTTTCTAGCTTCAAAATCCTTTTCAAGATATCCTGATCCCATTCTCAATATTGGGCCTCTTATGCATGCCAAAATGTGCATGGGGATCTAAAAACACGATCCTGCTACCTATGCATATAGTAACAGTGTATTAAAGACACTTCGAAATACTAAAATAGAACACGGAAAAAGTCACAATAATACATGCAAGAATATAATATGCATTATGAATGCTTTAAGAGCCAAATTACTCTCAGTATCTTTATATTTGTCCAGGACTTTATTTCAACCCTATGACTTCAAATATATAGACCATGGTATTTCAGTTTTAGTTCAGAGGATTATCGACTAATTTTTAACAAACTTGCTATAGCTTAGTGACGAGTTTGCTATCCAAAGTAATCATTGATGTGAGCTGGCAGTCCTAGTTGACAATAAATTAATCATGAGCCAGCAATGTGCCTTCATGGCCAAGGCGGCCAATAGCATCCTGGGATGCATCAAGAAGTGTGGGCAGCAGGGCCAGGGAGGTTCTGCTCCCTCTCTACTCTGCCCTGGTGAGGCCTCATTTGGATCAGGGGACTGGAGCATCTTCCTTATGAGGAAAGGCAGCAAGAACTGGGGCTGCTTAGTCTGGAAAAGAGGAGACTGAGGGGGGAATCTCATTCATAAGTATATAAATGGTGGATGTCAGGAGGGTGGGACATCCCTTATTTTATTGTACCTAACAACAGGACAAGGGGTAATGGGATGAACCTGGTACACAAAAAGTTTCACATAAACATAAGAAAAAACTATTTTACTGTGAGGTTGAGGGAGCCCTGGCACAGGTTGCCCAGAGGGGTTGTGTAGTCTCCTTCCTTGTAAGTCTTCAAGACCTGCCTGGACACATTCCTATGTGACCTAGTCTAGGTGAAACTACTTCTGCAGGGGAGTTGTACTAGATCTCTCAAGGTCCCTTCCAATCCCTATCTTTGATTTAGTACTTCAAGGTGCCGAAAATTCCAGATATATTGAGTTTGTGTAATCACTGAAGCGAGGCTGGATTTATATTTTCCCAAGAAAGGGTATTTTGGGTGTATTTTTTGTGTCTGTCACCACATGTGTGAAGATATTTAAGAAACTTTGTTAAATATTTTGTAGACTATAAATTTCACAATAGTGTGGCTGGAGATGTATTTCATTTTAGGAACTTTTTGTTGAGAATCAAAGAGAAATTAAGAGTATCCGATTCTCAGTTGATCTATATGAATTGTTCTTACAACAAATTCTTCTTGTTATTTACAGCTGGTTGTAACTGAGCATTTAAAAACCAGAAAACTGGTATTCTATTCTTCGTGAACGTCACTTCTTTATTACTGAAGATTCATTTCCATCAGCTGATGCTGCACTTCAGTCATTGTAGTTCCAACAGCTGTAATGAAATGTCACTGCAATGCAATACTAGAGTCAGGAACAATGTTATAAAATCAATATGATGGTAAGACTACGCTTGGCATTCATAATGCTTCTGGTTTATGTTATAAAAATAGTGTGTGCTAACTGTATTAAGGTTTCTTCCACTTAGATCCTCCAGTTTTCAGTTTCCTATGATACTGAAAAACTTCATTCATTCAACAGAAATTCTCCACTTCTGGCTTCAACTAGCATTAGCTTCTTTCAGAAAATCTGACAGTTATTGCCTTTTTGAGTAGATAAGACAAAAAATACAGAAAACAGCAAGTTTAACTCAATTTAAGCCTTATAATATGCTTTGATGAAAGTTCCTTTCATCCAACAGGTTCTTATTTGGGTTCAATAATGACAATCATTCAGAGACTCAAGCAGTGCTTGTGTGGTCATGAAAATGATCCAGTCCACGCAAGGCTCCATCTGAAACTGAATCTTAATGTCTCCATTAGCAAGCTTCCAGTGCTGCATTTCTGCTGAAAGCTGGATATTTGGATTAGCTCAGCTCTGATGCTGATCACACAGTACAGTCAGGGCCACACTCATGGCTTGGAAGAACTGATGCATTGTTCAAGCACTACAGTTAGGAACCAAAAAAGTTATGATTTACATGTGGATAGTGGAACTGTTTTGCTCCTTAACTTTCTAATACTGAAACTGGCAAGATTCCTTCCTGCCAAGGCAAAAATACTTCAGGATTTGCCTGAAAATATATCAGACTTAAATGTGATAAAGATTCTGCACATAATTCAAGTCACATACTCATTATCCAATGTCATATTTAAGAGTCTCTAAAGCAAATGTATTTGTTACATTTATTAATATGGTTTTCATTGAAGAGTTGGGGAGAACTGGTTACTCTCTTCTAGACACAGCAGTTAACAAAAATGACAGTGACAGTAACTAACTTCAGGCTGAAATAACACAAGCTAACACGCCTTGTGATACTGTGTGTGTTTGTGTGCGTTGAAGAGAGAGACATCTGCAAAGATCTGACACAACTCATTCCTGGAATGCAGACACAGCCAAGAAAATGCAACCCAAAGAGCTCCTGTAGGTTGAACACTAGTCACAGGTTCTTAGACTGATTGCTTCTTTCTAACTCTCAACTACCAAGATTAACATTGTGTGTGCTACATTTTAAAGATGTTGCCATGGCAAAAAAGATTGGAATAGCTCATCATGAATTTGGATGGAAAAGGTAGAGGCCATGTTTTGACATAAGAGACATGAAAAGGAGAGAAAGCGCTTAGTTTAATTGCCATGTTTTCCTCCTCTTTGTTTTCTTATATCCACCCTGTGATGAACAGATAATTACCAACAAAGCATTAAATAAACATTCCTCCTTTTCTCCCATAATCACATAGTGAGAAATTATTTTAAGGACTGCTGTACTTAGGGTCTTCTAAATCTATTTTAGCACGTTTTGAGCAGCTTCTTTAAGCATAGTCACTGAAATTATAATGCTGCACTTCACACAATCACTCTGGTCTGCCTTACATCAGAGCATGCAGATCACTACCCAAACACCTGTATGCGTTGCCTAAATGTTAATGTATTCTGTCAAAACCAGATTACCTTCCACACTAAATTATTCAATGTCATTATCCGTATCAACCATCTGCAAGCCTAATGCCCTTGTGTTCTAAAAATCTGAGAGCCTGCTGTATTATTTTTGTTTTACATTCTTGCATAAATCCGTTAAACTCAATATGTTACATCAAATTTACAAAGCAAATGCAATCTGCTGGCCTGTAAAATACCAGTTACTGAAAATCGAAGGATTTTATATAGTAACAATTCAAGAAGTCACTAAAGAAGTGTTTGTGGGCTGAAGGTCAAACCACATGCTAAGTAACAAGTTAGATAATCCATGCTGTAAAGCAAGGTGTGTATTTCCTATACGTAGCATGGCCTTGAATCCATTTGTGTATTTCATATCTAATAAAAATCTGAACAGTTGGTCTCATTGGTTTTTAAGTGATGCAGATTTGGAAATCAAATAGGCAGACTCCCTTTAGACTTGGTCTATTTAAAATATAATTGTAAAGAACTGCAGATTACATTTACATTGCTACTGAATTCTCAAGAGATTCAGTAAGAATTTTACAGAAGGAAAAGCTTTTATCATTTTAAACTTGTTATCAACAAATAAAAGCATACAAATCATATGACGTGCTATCATTTTGCTATTACAAGTTTGTTTACATGTCAGTAGAAGTGTAACCACTCTTCAGTGAATGGAAGGCTCTATAGTTTTCATAGGCATTTAATTACACAGTTGGACAAAAAACAGTTATATTATTTCCATCAGTTAGTCTGGTAACACTAAGTAAAGAGAAAAAAAATAACACTTAGATTTCCCAGACTACAAATCAAGGTATGATTTGGAGATCAGATTCAAATTCTCAGTTAGAAAGTAGAAGCTTCATCTTCACAGATAAATCTTAAAAGCAATGATGGACTGGGATATAACTTTTTGTATATTTAATATTCAGTGAGAGATTTCATTTGTCTTTGAATCATGGAATCATAGGATGGTAGGTTTGGAAGGGATCTGTAGAGATCATCTAGTCCAATCCCCCAGCAGAAGCAGGTCCTGCCTATATCAGCTCACACAGGAATGTGTCCAGGCGGGTTTTGGAATCTCCAGAGGAGCCTGCACACCCTCCCTGGGCAGCCTGGGCCAGGGCTCCCTCACCTCAACACTGAAATAGTTTTTCCTTAAGTGGAACTCTTTGTGTTCCAGCTTCATCCTATTAGCCCTTGTCCTGTCACTGCATACAACAGAAAAAAGGGATGCCCCAACCTCCTGACATCCACTCTTTAGATATTTGTAACTATTAATGAAATTCCCTCTCTTGCCTAGACTAGTTTCCTCTAGACTTTGGTTGAGAGACAGATGCTAAAAAGTGTGAGATACATTCAGCCACATGAACTAAACATCTTGTAAAACTCAATAGAGAGGGGAAAAAAAAAAAGTAAGGGGTCAAAATTATGCAAAATAACTGTTCTAGAGACCTTAAAAATCTTAATGCTCCACAGGCTGTTTAAGGGTCATTAATTACTCACTTTTAAGTTGTAAATATCACCTTTGCTTCAGGGACTCTCTGAATCATAAATTGCTGGAGGCTAAGATTATAAGTTTCATGAAGAATAATCACAAAGTATTTCCCAGCTTTTACACTCTTCTTTAGTCATCCCTCATGACTACTATCAGAGATAAGATAATAGGCCAGATGAAGCTTTATTCTTAGCCATTTTTTGTTCTTATTCCCTCAAATACAACCACTTTCATTGAAGGTAAGACCAGTTTTCATAGAGTCATAAAATCATTTCTGTTAGAAAAGACCTTTAAGATCAAGTCTAACCATTAACTCAGCACCGTCATGTGCACCATGAAGCCATGTACCCAAGAGCCACATCTACACATCTTCCAAATGTCTCAGGGATGGAGAGTCCATGACTTATCTGGGCAGCCTGTGCCAGTGACTGACAATCCTTTCAGGAAAGAAGTTTTTCCTAATATTTATTCTAAACCTCCTCTGCCACAACTTAAGGCCATTTCTCTTGCCACTTGTAACTTAGGAGATCAACCCTTACCTCAGTATAAAGTTGAGTTTAAGAACTTTTATCTAACATAATTGCAACAAACTCCTATATGAGCAAATCATATGAAGCTTTTCACAGTTACAGACAATTTGCTACATCAAAATTTCCTTTAAATGCAGGATTGCTGAAAGGAGCATGGATGCTCACTTGCAGAGTATGTTTGTAACAAACTTCCAAATTTATTTTGATTATATTGTTCCTCATAAACTACGTTTCTTTAAGTACTCTTTATGGCTGTTCTTTATATAGATTTTTAAGTCATTTCTGAACTTGCCTTGTGCATGATAAAGTGAATAGTGAGAGAAAGCATTCCCAGAGAATAAGCCAGGTCACTTAAAATCCAGTATGCTTTGAAGGTATCAATCTCTTTCTATTGACTTGGGAGAAACCACAATGACTTGGCTCCTCGCTTACCTGCCTGAAAAAGGCTTCTTGAATGATAAGAACTTGGGCCCAAATAAGCAACCATTCCTCATGTTAAGTACCTGAAACATCTTAAAGTCAGTAATTCAGAAAAGTAATAATTCTTTAAGAAAACATATTAAAAGCGAAATAGCATTCTTGCACTGTCACCTGTGTGGAATCATTATTCTTTTGCACTTTACACAAGTACTTTCTTATGCACTCAGAAATGAGGCAAGAAGAACAGGTCTTATTATTATCTATTGAAATAAATTCCAATATAAAGAAAGTAAAAAAAAAACAAAAGCACAAAACAGATTCCAGGGAGGAGAGTATCAAACAGACTCTAATTACTAAAAATCAGTAAAAATATTACATAGTGATACAAATCTCTAAGTGCAGAGTCACTTTAGCCATTTAACCTTCTAAGGCAAAAAGTTGTTTTACACAGTTCCAGAAAAGCTCAATCTCTCTAGCTCCTGTTTTCAAAACAAACAAAAAAAATTCAAAATAAGGCAGTTTGCCTAAAAATTTAAATCACCCTAATGCAGTTAGACTACTGTGGGGTTAGCCATCTGGCTTAGTGGCTCATTAGGAAAGAAATGACCCCAGCGCATAAAGCACAGTTGGGTCATTCAAAGCTAATGAGCCTTCAAGTTTTATTGTTTGGTACATACAAACTGTTGGATGCAGATCTCCTCTGTAAGTCTGGTCTTGCACACTCACCATCAGGCACACCGTTTACTTATTCAGAACTTGCAGAAATTGCAGAACTAGTTTATGCTTTTTTTTCCCAAACACCTGATTTTGTCACTTTAATTGAAATTCACACCGACAAAATGCTCACAATTAACATTTGCATTAATCATGTGATGACTATCCAAGCAGAACACATCAGGAAGAACCAGTTCCCATAAAACCCAAGACCCAAATCTAACTTTGTATGTAATTAACTTTTAAATCTTGATAGTCTTGCCTTTCCTGGGGATATCTATATACTGAAAGTCAGGCAGTTTATATTCCCAACTGAATCCCTTAAGCATTTCTGTAACAGTGAATGAACCTTCACTCATATCCATAGGATTTGGCTCGCTCTTGTCCTACATGCAGAAACCAGTCACAAGAATAAGACATAATTTTGTGATGAACTAATGGATATATGACTGACAATAATAAAAAAACTCCTCTTTTCTATTTTCTTTTTTTTTTTTTTTTTTAATTTATGCAGAAAATCTTTAAAAAGAAAAGGATCCTTACTCTGTTTGGATACTCTCTGCTATTACTCAAAAGATAGGCCTCTTATTAATTATACAATACTTTATCCATATTAAAGTTTGCATTACAAATTCTTTAGTCATTAAATATATCGTTCCACTTTAAATGGTAAAAATGCGTTTAAAGATAAAACAATGGAACAAATGATTTCAAATGCTTGAATTTTGCAGTTTAAAAATTGGGATTCTATGGATGTGTCATTGTACATGGAAAAAGAAAGTTCCAAGAAAAAAAAAGTCATGGCATCCAATAAAAATAAAAATTCCACTGATTGTTCTAAGTTAGTTCATAGAGAAAAGAAATACACAGACAAGCGTGATTTCACACTCCTGTGTAAGAAACAAAAAAATCCTCATTCAATAGTCTCAGTAAATTCCTCAGGTCCTATCATCTTGAAAAAACTCAGTTTTGGACTTTGTTTATTGTTTTCTTTCCCTTCAAAATGTTAAAACAAAAGACAAGTAATACAATTTTCTCCAGTTTCTCTGGTTTAGGGTGCTCCAGACAATGTGCTTATGCTATTATCTGTTTATGTGATTCTGTTAGAAATCACTGTCTTACCCATCAATGTCAATCTCTTTCTACTCTACCAAGATGTCTCTCTTCAACAAGACATTTTACGGTGTTTAACACAATAGCTTTCAAAGAGCCAAAGGTTTCATTATATTAATACGTCTCTGGTTAATTCCACCTTATCTACTTATTCAGCTTACCCTTAAAACCCAATTAAAATCTAATTTCTCTGATCCCAGGATTCACATACTATCTGGCAATGCATTTGACAGCCTTATAGTAACTACATTACTACACATCACGCCCTGAGGTATTTTAGATTATGTCAGAAAGAGCTCAGTCACTGCTCACTTGAAGCTACAGAATTACCTATTAGGGAATCTCTGATTTTACACTGAAATGTATAAATTTAATTGCAATGTTAGTGCATAATTACAATTACAATGCATACATCTGGGTTGTCACTCTTCCAGTGTTTTGGTTTTGTTTTTTTTTCTTTTAAAATAATTCAGTTAACCAGTGAAATAATTCATCAAAGCAGCAGTTGATTAATCTGACAAACAAAAAGCCTACAGAATAAAGGTATGTGCCTAAACTTAATCATAGCTTACTTGATAAAGCAGGCAAGCTTCAAGTTTTATTATAGACAAATTAATTTCACAAACTGTTAAATTCCTTTCTGTTGAAGCCAAATGCATGTTATTATAAAGTTGCAATAGCTGTTAAAATGGTTCTGACAAAGTTTCCAAATCCTATTAAACGTTATGAAAACTGGATCGATATTTAACATTCCAAAATAAATCCAAGCCAAAATGAAAATTACCTATTCCTTCATCCTCAGTCGTATTAAAAGGAATGAAACACTCCTCTTTCACTTCAGTTTCAGGGAGCAGTTTATAGTAGAGATGCTTTTCCTGTCTTTAATTTTTCAAGTGAAAAAATAAAACACATTGTCTCCCAACATCTGGCTATTACACAATTCTGGAAAAAGTGACAAGATACTCTGTCATAAGATATGATGTCCTCGTACTTTGAATGTACTTTGGGAGTTGTAAGATAATTTTCCAGGTCAAATGTAAAATCCCATTAAACACTGATATATCTCATTTCACATTATCATACATTTGCTCGTTGAAAACACAGGTTGGAAATCAGCTTGTATTACAATGCATCTGTTCTTGAGTTCTACATCATACATCTACACCTCAAACCAATTAAAAAAGGCAGAAGAGGCTCTTACCCCTTGCCTGCCAAATGTCTTATTGAGATCAAAACATTAATGCCTTTTAAAAACACAAGTAGAACTTAGCACTTCATTTCTATTTGATAGTTCATGCGCTTAATATTAATTTGATTATTTTTTCCCCCAAAATAACCTTTTGAATCTATTTTTTTTTCCTAAAGATCTCCAACTACTAACAGGATAATATCTTCATTTTCTCTGTTATTACATTTTCTTTGATTACAGTTATACCACATCGGCATGCAGATCTGTAATGATGTACAAAACACTTCTGGTGTGCAAGCATGCCCTCTCCTGGACACCTAACACTATCATTTCAGATGACAACTGTCTGAATTACACTGAAATCTTCCAGCACTAACTTCTTCTCTTTTGTAAAAGTACTGCTTATATGAACAAAAACCCCACAAATAACCTAAAAGAATGTAGGATATATAAACTTCAGCTTTACACACACTACTGTAATTATCAAAGTACACAAATTGTAGTGACAGTACTAATATCAAAAGTGTTTTGACCTTTGCCTGTAGTAAAGTGTATCCTTGACGATCTAATCATGATCTAATATACTAAAGGGGACAAATTTCACTTCTATACTTTACCCTTCCCCTACTTTAATGTGATTTTCTATTGGCTTCTAATGAGTGATGGTTTCACATAATGGTTTTGATTGGAAGGGTATGTTAAAGGTCATCTAGTCCAATTCCTTGCACTAAGCACAAACATCTTCAACAATGTCAAGCTGCTCAGAGCTCTGTCCAAACTGACCTTGAATGTTTCCAGGGATGGGGCATCTATCACCTCTCTGGGTGATGTATTCCAGTGTTTCACCATCCTCATTGTAAAAAAAATGTCTTCCTTATATCTAGGTCAAATTCTTCCCTCTTTCAGTTTAAAATTATTATCCTTTTTCCAATCACTACTATCTCTGCTAAAAAGTCTGTCCCCATCCTTCCTGAAGTATTGAAAGCTCTCCCCAGAGTCTTCTCTTCTCCAGACTGAACAACCCCAAATGTCTCAGCCTTTTCTCACAGCAGAGGTGTTCCAGCCCTCTGGTCATAATAAAACTAAGAAAAGACTACTACAAAGTGCTTAGAACTGATTTAATGTATATCACAATGTTAATATATTTGGCTATATTAGATTTTGACAATGCTCAAGAGAAGTTATATAGGTGTATTTCCTAAACAAGGGCAAACTTGCACTTAAGAAGACATTGCTGATGGGCACTTGCACCCTTCTGAGCCCAAAGCCTGTTTATAGTTACTCCCCCCACTGCTCACCTGCAGCAGAATAATATGTCAGAGAAATGAGAGTGCATAGCTAATTTACTCTTTATGTTTCTATTGTTGCCATCAGGTTTTTCACATGAGACACATTATGCATACCAAAACAAAACACCCCAACCTTGAGTGCACAGAAAATGTTTTGTAGCCTCCAGGAGAGACACATTTTTCATGTGGTTTTCTGAAAGCTCATTAATTTCAGTAACTCCTCGCAAAGCTGATTTTGATGCATTCCCAATAACTCTACATTCATTTGGAATAGTTTCCTTTGCATCCAAAAGAATGCACAATGTTAATCCAGACTGTGTAAATACTGAAAGAGCAAACCACACACCAAGAGCACGTATACGTAGAGCTAAAAATCACCTTCTATTGGTATAGTGTAAAAACACATGCAAAGCTTCTTTCCCATTGATCTTGACTTGCAAACGTGGAAAACAACAAATTAATGACCCATAAATGCTAACTGCAGTATAAAGAAAAATTACAGAAGTTATGAATCACAACATCTACATGCGATTGATAAAGGAGTTTTCTACAGGTGAGCAAATAGCTTTAACAACTTTATTATCAGACAGCCTGTCTTCCAAACATTAAAGCAATGCTTCCCAGCATATTAAAAGCATTGATGCAGAAGTCATTACTTGTATAAGAACACAATTTAGAAAAAAAACTAAAACTAATTAATGCAAAATAAAATGAGCTAAAATGTGAAAATCACAGCAAGAAAATGCAATGCCTTTTTATTTCTGCCTTTGCTATCAAAAAATCCACATTGTCTCAATATGCTGCATTTACAATAAGCACATACTCCAATAAGGTATCAGAAGTATAGACAGACATTTGTATGTATCCATATGGATATGAGGTAGAACAAAGAGGAGTAATACAAATATTTGTCAAAAAATAAAGGCAAGTTTTCTGGAGACAAAGTGTTGATGGAGTTTGATTGATTGGTTATTGGAGTCCACTCAATAAATAATTTATTCCCATGACTGTTGTGTCCATTTCACTCTGCTCCATGTCATTCTTCTCCTACTTTTCATTTCAATAGGCAAACGAAAGCAATTCATTATTTCCCTACTTGCAGCAAAAACTTCAGTACAAGTGCAGAGGAGATTCAATAGGAGATTCTCCACTTTACGGAGGAAGAGATTAAACTGAGAAATTCTGTATCTTTGGACAGACATTATACAACTCTCCAACAGCCAAACACTACAATTGCATAAATACTCCAATATTATTACTGGATTTTTTAATGTGGAAACAACAATGCACCTAAACTTCAATCAATTAAGTCTGACTTGACCCAAATTTCAATTTTGGAGTTAGAGAAGCATAGGAAGGCCAAGCACCATATGAATCTGAAATCACTTTTAGGTCAGTGCCTTAACCACTGATCATTCCATCCTGCTAAGATAAATGTCAAAGAAAAGAACAAATATAATGTAAAGAATTCTCCTGTATCTTTCCACTTTTAATGAAACTGAAACATTTGAATTTTAATATAGAAACCATATAGAATTTACATGTAGTGTTTCCTGACTAGGCATCCAGTACTTTTAAAGGCAAAGATAAGTAAAAAAGTGGTAAATGCAGAGAATATAGCATTTGATAGAAATTTAGAATATATTAGAAACATTAATGATTAAAAAAGATTATATGAGACACCAGGAAAATAATTATTATTTAATTACATTCTTAGAGGTTGAGTTAGCTAATGCTGGATGAACTGTTATTGTCTTCTGTGAACTGATAGGGATGTCAAGAAGGATGTGGAAGATAAAACACCTCCACCTGAACTGGTGATCTCAAAGTTGTCAGCCCTCATGATCTCAAGGAAATGGGATTGTTCATATATCATTTTGGGAAAAATACTTAAAATCACGACTGAAATTGTAACTCTTAATTTTAAACATGTTTAGGACACAATGGGGCCTGAGAAGTATTAAAAACTACCACCACCAAAAACACAGTTGTCAAGAAAATTATTTCTGTATTACTTGTAAATTTGGTAAATGCCATTCTTCAGAATTTCCCAAAATTTAGCGAGGTGTCAATTCATAGGTATCATTTTCTGGTAATGTAATGATTTCAATTCCTTTTACAAACTATTTCATAGCAGCTGAAAACAAAGGCATAACAATTATCTTTAATACTCCTTGAATAGCCAGATATTACATAAAATGTAGAACAGCACTAGAAGGAGCTGCCCAGGTGGGTTGTGGAGTCTCCTTCACAGGAGACATTCAAACCCAGGCTGGCTGAGTTCCTGTGTGACCTACTCTAGGTGATCCTGCTTTGGCAGGGAGGTTGGACTAGATGAGCTTTCAAGGTCCCTTTCAACTCTTAAGATTCTGTGATTCTGTAATGATACAGACACATAAAAGAAAGCAAGAAAATAAATCCTCATGTGCAGACACTTGGTTGGATTTACTGGTAGTGTAGAAAATTTCAAAGCTAATTTGGAGAGAAATATCTTGTCAAAAACATCACTCAACCTGATATAGCAATTTAGCCTCAGATTCCAACAAAACTTGTATGATTTATTTACATTTTAACAAGATACAAGAAACTTGTCTCATGATATACCATCGTATGCCTTTAAAGACAAAGAGCAAAATGGAAGCCCCTATAGAATTTTCTCCAGTGGACACCACAAGGGAAAAGCTATCAATATTGTGGTTCAGAAACAGCATCTCCTCTCCCAAATATTAATTCAGTAAATTTAAAAATCTCCTCATCCAAACAGATTAATCACTACAAGGATGTTTAAATTTGCAACTACCACAACCTGAAATCAAGACTTTGTTAGCATATTTGTCATTTCCAAGCCATAGAGTCTCACTTTCTCACACAGCTTTTATATTTGTTTCTCATCGAAAATGTAAGTGTGGCTCTCTGGACTTGCTAGGAAAAAACAAACTCTGAACACAAGACTTGCAAAGGCAGAAAGTACAGGAATGAGCTAACAAATCAAGTCACTTGTGCAATTGTAAGCCGTGTAGCATTTCTGTAAAACTATCAAAAAAACACTAGTCATCCCCTATGAGGCCCTGATGACATAATCAAAAGAGAGAGAGGGTTCCTTAAAAGATGGCTCAAGTTGCACTGTAGGTAGCATACTTAGGCAATGATTTATTTACACTCATGAGAAGTCAAGGCTCTCAGTAGGGACAAATAAGTGCAAAGAAGCCTAAACTGACTGAGAAGCACTGCTGTGACACATCATAAAGCATATGCCCATTTGGGAACACATTCTCCTCCTTCAGTAATAACTGTCATTTCCAATTGTTTCTTACAAGTAAAGAAAGACAAAACTGTTCATATAGCCTTACTTACAGTTTGAAATAGAGAAGGAAGCATTAAACAAGTCATTGTCCTCTAAAAATTATTCCAAAAGCTAGGATCATGGAAACAGTACCAATGGAAAAAATTTCCTGCTAAGACAGTGATGACTGAATCAGTCAATGCCAATGACCCAGCAGTCACTCCGTTGTCATTCATCCTTGATTATTTATCTCAGGACGTCCACAGATATTTCTCTTGTCTCCTAACTGGAATTTACTGCCCACTCAGATTACCTTATGCAAGTCAGCACCAGAACTGCAATGTACACACGAACTATTACTTTTTTCTTCAATACGAATTCTGATGAAGCTGTTAAATATGGAAGCTGACAGTATCTTGACAGTTTATAGATTTTCATTTGCTATCATGTTTTTCATTCTCCAATCAAGCACAATGACTCCAGCTGTCTGTTAAGGACATTTCATTTTTGTGTACTGCAGCACTATAATTTTACTTTGAGTGATTCAAATTTTTTTTTTTACCAATATATTTCTGAAGAGAAACTGCATGTTGACTTGTGCTTTTTCATTCCTTCTTATATTTTGCATTTTCAATGTATTACATTTATTCAAAAATTAGAACCTATAGCATCTCGGTTACAGTGAACAAACATCAGGAATGTCTTCAGAGAGCAAGATCACAAAAAGCAAACCCTATGCAATGTTATTCCTGTGGTAATATCAGTAAAATCTAAAAAAAAAAAGTCTACTCTGCAGTGCTCTGGTCCTCACATCTAAACATTAAATCTACTGCCCCTAATACAAGGACTTCATAAAGTACTGTTCATTCCACTTGTATTCCACTATTCTCTGTGTCCTAAAACCCAATTACAATTAAAACAATTTCCAAACTGTTGTGAAGTGTTTGCTGGGAGTAGGAGAACTAGGTGTGAAGAAAAGGAAGATAGTAAATGAAGGTTGGCTTAAACAATGAGCCCAAAAGTTTAAGAAAGATAACTTTGTGTTTAAACTAGATAGGAATTGTGTTTTTAAACGCAGACTTGACCTACTGCCAAGCCAGTATTTAAGTGATTACAGAGGTCTTTAACAGGCATGGCTTACTCACTTGTCAACTGCTTTCCAAATTTCTCATTGCTAAGTCCCAGCAACCCAAAATTCAGTCTGCCTCTGCTTGTCACTGAAATTCCTGAGGTCAAGTAACCTTTTAAAGCATATTTTCTAAAGATACTATTTTCTCCCTTTCTTATCTTACTTAGACATCAACACGGCAGCACCCTGATGCTTGCAAGAAAGGGTTCCCAGTGCAGGGTTGTATGAATTTGGCAGTGTACCTCTAATCCAGGAATTTGAGTTTAAGAACTGGAACTCTCAGGTTTCCAGGAGTTTTGCTCCCTGATAACCTGCAATACAAATCATGAAGGATCCAGGAAGAAAACCAGGAGGAAAGTAGACCACAAGACAACTGAAAAACAATTGCATTAAGAGCTTCTACGAAGCTCTATTTGTCAGAGAAAAGCTTAGCAATGTCATTTTATTTTGAAATCACTGTTTGGGTTTATCACATATACATAAGAATCCGAAAAAAAAACCCAACCAAACAAACAAAAAAGCAAAAGAAAAAAAAACACAAAAAAAACCCTATCAATTTTCTGTGAGAGACTGGGGAAAATACAGAGGACCCAGCAGACAAGAGTTCTCCTGCCTTCTTCTCCCAGAAAGATTGTGAAGTTCAGCTGAGTTCACCATAGAAATAATAGATACCATGCTTGGAAAATATTTTGACAGAGTTAATGATAAGGCAAATAAAAGTAATGCATATTACTATATAAACAACAATGAAAGAGTTCACACCTTATCTCCATAGAAGTTCTTGTGGAGGGCTCATGTATCATGAGACTCCAGTCAATGCAATACACTATACAAATACATAATTAATCACAGAACTGCTAAAGATCCTAGGGACTAATTTTCCTGTAGCTCTCATCATTCGAAAATCTCCTACAATAATAATTGCTTAAATAACCTCTGGATTAGGAACAGAATATCTGAGCTTGAAAAAAGGTATTTTAAATCTTGGTTGACATGTAAGAAATGGAACAAACCACCATTTATCTGATGAGAAGGAGGAACCACAACATACCTCTTTAACTCTGTCATTTTGCATTCCTCTAAATACATTATTGTCACTTTTCCTGTAACTTCTGTAACAGTAAATAATACAACTGCAAAACCATTATTTTTACTTTTCTGCATTGAAATCTGCCCTATCCTCTTTACAGAATTTCTTTTTATCTTTTTCTTTAGTTGCCACCATTTTGAAAGTTGGTATCTGCACTTTCTTTTTAACTCCTTTGCTTCACTTCCTGAAATTTTGTTTACCAATCTTGTGTCCTCCTCACCAAATGAGAAGACAACCTGCAGCAACTATCTACCTGGTTTTCTGAACTGCAAAAATATCTTTATCTCACTTCATTAAAATTCTGGATAATACACAGAGAGATTTTACCTCTGGCATACTACTCTAAGAACACAGTTGTCTTACTTGTTAGCCTGTCATGGATCCATATAAACTGAGTGGAAAAACAGGGAAAACATCATTGTCATTCATGTTAAATTTTCTTTTTCCGTGTAGCAGAGTATATTGATCTAGTAAAGCCTAGCAAAGCCAGTAGTTATAAAACAGATAGATACGGATGTACTTGAAAAGCCCTGCAGCAGGCACAGGAGATAAGACACGTGCCTCTACAGGGAACTTTCTAAGAAAATGAAGATGGACACAAGGGGGTGTTCTGGAAGTGGAGGAGGTTTTCTTTTACCTCTTTTACTACTTACAAGGTTAAAGTTCCTACATTGTTAAGTTGGAAGCTATTTTCTTTTCTTGCACACAAAACTTGGGAACATCTTTTTGTCTCCTTCCATTGCTTGCAGCATTTATCATTTGAAATGCTAGCAAGTATGTAGAACTGCACAGTGCATAGCCAACCTTTTATTTCATAGAGCTGCTTGCAATACCATCCACGCGTGCAAAAGCAAAAGATCAGTCAAGTTTCAAGAACAGCATCTTCATTCTTAATATGATCTTTTGCATTTGATGTTTTCCCTAGTTTCTATAAATATCTAATGTAAGATGGAACACCAATAACAATTAATTTATATGGGACTTTTACTTATGGGAAGTTTACTTCACCACCAACAAATAGAAATGTTCTTGTACACAAAAAGAAACATTCCTTCTAATCCAAATTAGAGAAGTAGATAAAGAAACAGTTTTAAGCTGGAAAAGGACTGAAGTAGCATTGTCTGTACAGTAAGTTGTACTTCATGTCTGTATCCTTTAAATATGGCCACAAAATACGTATTTTGTTCAATGTACTTTGTATCTCATGGCAAGCATCAAAAGCAGCATGCATGTTTGGTCAACAATCATCAGCCAAATAGTAACCCTTCAGTACCCAAATATAAGCAAATAGCAGTAAAAAACAAAACTTTAATGTCTTGTTAATTTCCCAAGGTTTAAAGCAAGAGCAGGACTGCAGTGGTGCAAGGCTATATGGATAGAACATGTTCAAGTGTATGTCTTCATCAAATTGTCTCAAAGCTAATGTGCTCTAACAGTCTAGCCAGCTCTTGATCAGACTTATAACATGTCATGCTTGGTGTACGTTTTTCAATTTTACTCTTTTGACACTCCTCCAAGCCTTTAAGAACCTTGCCAAGTGAAATCTTTTGTCATAATGAAGAAATTCAGCATCACCACGAACACAAGAAAACCAGTTCCCAGATTTCAAGCAAATGGTCAAGTACAAAAGCAAATTCTGCCAGGGCAGATAAATGAGTGAAATTCACGCTGCACAGAGATGTTTAAATAGGAGCTGCCTAAAAGCTAGTATCTAATCTTCTATGCTAGTTAATAGGAATATTGTTAATATAGTCAGAGGAGTCTAGAGTTCTTTAACTTATCCCATTTTACATAACAACACGTAGTCATCAGAATGGTTTTTCAGGTTTCCTTGGCAGTATTAACCTGTTCCCATATTGTTCTGATCTACATCGATTATAACAGAAGCTTAAGCAACTGAGGCTTTAATTTCATGAAGGTAGAAGCCTGACCATTTGTTCTTCCCTAGAGCACACATGACATGGAGGTACGGCTGGCAGCTACAACACAAGATCCATGATAGATTCAAATGCTTCTGAGTGGTAGATTGAGGAGTCTCTGTTCAAATGCGCACTGGGCTACTTAAACCAATAGTTTAAAATGGCACTAGGCATCTATCGTTAAAAAAGTGAATTGAGACCCTGAGTTTATCTGTCTGTATTTACTCACAGAAAGCTAAATTCTGGTGTCTTAATCTGTAATGTAAATCCCACCCCTTATACCTGCTAAGATCAGCTTGAAAGATAACCTTTAGTGCAGTATCATTCTCAAATTCTACAGTCTGTGATATGTTTAAATTAGAAGTATTTCACTTTCTGTAATTTAAATATGCATCCAGCCCTTACAGTATTTATACAACAGCTGTAAAAAGTAGGTTAGTTTTATTACATTTCAATAATAAGCACAAAAATTTAAAAGGAGCTCTGCAGCTCAGATTAATTAGAACAGGAAAAAAAAAAAGAAGGAAAAAGAAGAGTCAAATTCAAGAAACATGCCATAGTAACCATGAAAACAGCTGTTGACACCATTATGTGTTTAAGTAAAATCTATGAAATTAAATTAGCCACCTTCTGCATGGTCATAAATGCCTACAGTCAATTAAAACTCTTCTTCCTCTGCAAATGTGGTAAGAAATAAATTATGAATGTTTGTGGTCCAAGGGCAAACTGCATCATTGCTAAAAACCCATATACTGTAAAAGAGGCACGACAATAAAATAAGAAACCACAATCCACCAGTTCTTCAGAGACTTTTAAAGGCTAAACCTAACAGTAATAGCTCTACAAAGGAAGATTCTGCAGCAAAGCAATCCAGCAACTTCTCCTTCACCACAGTCTCATCTTCTGTTATTTAATGTTCAACTTCCAATTTCTAATCAATAAGAAAATAGCACAGACTTTCCTGCAATTGCAGCACAAGAACCTTTCAATCTTCACTTCACAAAACCTGAAAATATACGCTTTTAAATTCTGCACCATCAGAACCAGATATTCCTTGAGATGGCTATTATACAGAATAACACCTCTAAAAACAGTAATTTTGAACTGTCCAATAAAATGACTCATAGACTGAAGTTTTCACTGTTGATAATGTATTGTATCATTCTACCAACAAATTATAACAATACCAATGAAAATGACAATGTTCAAAGTTCATCCTTGAGCAGTTTCTTCAACATTATTTGACTGATTCTAGTAAAATTGGATCAAAATGTACCACCCGATCTTCTGGTAGCAAGGACAGACAAGAAATAGCAAAGTGTAAGATGCTCAGATTGATACCTGTTTGCAAACATTGCCATTTTAAACAAAGTTGTTGATGTTGCTTAGGATTTTTTCACACATCCTCCAAAGGAAACAAAGATACTACTTAGGAGTTTTAATATACAATGTTATGAGGAGATAATCTTCTGGGATAACTTGCTCAGAACAAAGGTCACACACTACTATGGTTAGCACCATATTGAAGACCTTAACACCTCTCCAACCCTACAGGTACAGCTGTAGTTAAGATACTGCAGATACTCAGTAGCATTACTAAGTACTATCACTAAATCACTAGAGCTTAACTCACTACTTTCATGACAACTGGATATTTCATAGCTCCAACAGCAATTGAAGACCTTCAGGGGTTTACCCCATGTAGTAAACTGACAACCTCACATCAGTATCTATAGGTGACTTTCTAATAAACAAACATGATGACCACCAGCAGAGTGAAAATCACGACAAAAATTAAACGTGTTCTCTTTCATTAGGAAAATAGTTAATAGGACATTTCCCATTTACATTGCTTACTATTAGTTTTCATTTTAAAAGTCTTTTACCTCAAAAGGAATACTTCTTGGCTATATATTACATAAGAAACAATCTAAAGTCATGGGGAGCAAAGAGCTCCTTGCAGAATGAAAATAATCTCGTGAGCTTCCGATCGTACCAAAATTCTGTCAAACATGTATTAAGAAGTTAAATAATTCAAATGGAATTAGCTTTACTCTTGGTATAAAGACACATTATTGGGTATTTTTAAGTATGATAGTAGTTAATAGCAGCCTCAGGAAGTTTTAAAAGCAGGCAGTAAGAAGAGCATGTAACTTACATTGTTCATGTACTCGCTGAGCAGATCCTGCAGGGCCTGCCGCACGGCGTTGCACTCGGCTACGATGCGCTCCCGCCGGTCGTCCCGCGTGCACGAGGAGTCTGCCATCAGTGCTGCTCCGCTAATGATGCTCTCCAGCCTCTCCTCAAGAGATGGTCTGAAACGGGCCTCGCTGAAAGTCATTGGGTCTAAAATGATTTTGTTCTGAAAGACAAAAGGCGAGCAGGAAAATAATGAGTGTACGTGAGTCTTTGGTGTTTTTTCCTCTCTTATTTCAGCACCCTCATAGGGTTTTTAGTCTTTCATATAAATAAATTATTTACTGAATTCCTTAAAAATCAGTATTACAGAAATACATGGCAGCTCTGACATTCATATACATATATATATATCTAAATTTAAAAATCATGATATGTGTGAATAATTCACAACCTATAGTTACAAAATGCTACTGTCAAGAGCAACACAAGCGGCTCAAATACATATTTGGGAAACACAGTATGAAACAAATTAACAGAAACTACTGTAGTATACATGCAAAGTGTGTGTGCCTCTTGACCTCTACATATTAGCTGTAGATATGTCATCCTGAAGCGAACTAATATTATCCTTTCCTGAATCTTCTGAAAATTTCCTGGATATTCAGGAAACTCAGATGAAAAGACAAAGGGTAATTGACAAAAGCTGACATGCAAAAATTTCCATTTAAACATATGAAAAACCTATTTTACTGTTCAGGTGAGGAAGCCCTGGCCCAGGTTTCCCAGGGAGGCTGTGGGGGCTCCTTCTCTGCAGGTTTCCAAACCCCCCGGGCACATTCCTATGTGAGGTGAGGTAGGTGGATCTGCTTTGGCTGGGGGACAGGACAAGATGATCACTAAAGGTGAACCCCTACTGTTCTCAGATTCTGTGAAAGGTGAAAGTTATTTATGACTGAAAAGAAAGTAGAATATTCTCTGTTAAATAATTCCTATCAAATAGGGCTAAACCACCTGGATTTGACCCCTATTTGTGTAAAGGCTTATGTAATATTATGAGTTGTGAGTCACCACTAGACTTAACTTTTACTTGCTTTTCTCTCTTTATAGTTTAAGGCAACAAAATCAAAAGAAATAATGTCCTGCTTCCACTTACAGGCACATTAGCAACACTGTGTAACTCAATGACCTTCTAAAGGCAATCATGCAAAGAATTTTCATAATTGCATATTGTCTAAAAATGCTTTATAAACCCCACACTTTTTATTTGTGCTTTAAGGGAAACTAAGACAGGCGACAGAAATGTAAGAGGTAGATCTGACGCAGTTAAATGCATTCTATTCTCTAATAATCACATCTATTTTAAAGCACATTATATTTTTGTTAATGAACCACTTTAATTTTCTTAACATTCTCAGAACTTCATGATTAGTCTATTTCTTTTAATATCCAAGAGTAATCAACAAGTTCAAGCCAAATGACACAGTTAATTTGGAAAAAATACACCACAGTATATTAAAATGCAAATCAGGATTTAGGGACATGATATGAAACCAACATTTGCCTTTAGCATTGAAAACTGTATTGGTTTATACAGATACATCTTTATATCAGAACATGCTCAGATTAACTTATTCTGGGCTAAAATATGACAGGACAAGAGGTAATGAGATGAAGCTGGAACACAAAAAGCTCCATTTAAACATAAGAAAAACCTATTTGTGAGGGAGCCCTGGAACAGGCTGCCCAGGGAGGGTGTGGAGTCTGCTTCTTGGGAGGTCTTCAAAACCTGCCTGGACACGTTCCTGTGTGAGTTGATCTTGGTGGACCTGCTTTGGCATGGGGGTTGGACTAGATGATCTCTAAAGGTCCCTTCCAACCCTACTATTCTATGATTCTAAAATATGATTCCAAGTGAATATGTTTTTATTAAATGAGTGGAACAAGGCTTTTACAAAAGATTTGCTTATTTCTCAATAAAACTTCCAATTAACCCCTCACACAAAAACCCTAACTCTCATTACTACACAGAGAAATATCAAGCCCGAAACCTCCAACTTAACTGAAAGCATAGCAGTTAAATAATAATAAAGATGTTAGGAAATTTATGAAGACTAAGTTTTTAATGAAAAATACAAATAGAAGAATTTTAATCAGATTGCATCTTGTGACAGCTCCAGGAACTGCTGACTTAGCAGAAATAAATGCAGCGTTACCAAGAACGTGAAATAATGTCTCCTCTGTATCTTCCAGGGTCTATGTTTCACTGCAGTAAGCAGAGCAGTTTTACAAGAGTCTAAATTAGGAATAACATCTCTAAGAGTTAAGCTTATGCATATTTATGTAGCTGTGCTTTTCTATCCCAGTGATAATACTTAAAGAAAAGAGCTCGCTGCAACACTTTTCTTCGTAAGCATTGGGATTTTCACATATCAACTACATCAATTCAGTTTTACAACATCATATTTCATTGAGGAGCAGCAGGACTGAAATGGCATCAAAGGAACTACCTTAGCAACTGATCTTATTTGAAAGAAAAATGATTTAAAAAATAATAGCTACAATTATTTTCAATGTTTTGTTATTCATATCTGGTCATGTCAATGGTCATGTCAATGATCGATGTTCTTGGGTTTTTTTACATGACCATGAAAATTATAGAAGACAGTCATTATAAAAGACAGGAAGTATTATTTTATTTTACTAGAGACTGAAGGATTTCCAATAGCCAACATATATTCTACTTGGAGCAGAATCTCTTTCTCAGTCCATAGATTTGATCAAAGAGAGATTCGTACAGCAGTATGTCAATTTTCATGTTTCAGTTATGGTCACATAAGCAGTCCTTCCAGAAATGCCTCATTTTTCCATCTTTTCTTTATAACCATGGGTGTAAGGTTCTCTAAATAAACAGCAAATTTGAAATTTCAGATCTTACACCTCTCAGTGAGTCAGGAACACATTTTTCACCTTAGAGGCTTTGAATACCCTGCAGTCAGTCTTCCATGAGACCCAAGGACATACCAAAAATGTGTTCCCGAAATAGTTCCATCCTTCTCATGTCTTGAGGATAAACAAAGTGCAGATCACATATCTCCAATATTTCTGATCACTGAAACCAAAAGCACTATTTTCACAAGCTGCTACATCATACTCTATTAATAACTTCAGGAAATTCTATACAGGCTACATGCAAATACCATTTACATTTTAAATAATACAGTGTGTCTCATCAAGGGTGTATAATTAATCCAAGACAGTTTTCCTCACTGTAAGACATAGAAAGGGAATGTATTTGTGGGGCTTTTCTTCTTAATAAGAAGAGATCTTTATGGCCATCAAACCCCAGCTCGTGAATAAAAACCATTGAGTAATTTTTCATCCATATCCCACAAAAACTATTTTGTTTATAACTCATTCCTAGGCTTCAGAAATCAGTTAAGTATTTGCTTGGGATACTCTGGTAATGACAATTCAGAATCAAAGAATCATATAGGTTGGACAGGACTTATTGAGGTTACCCATTTTAAACATCTCCTTAAAGCAAAGTCAGCTTTGATATCAGGCCAGGTTGCTCAAAGATTCATTCAGTCAAGATGAGATCCTTGGAGATTTTCCAAATCTCTCTGCCCTCAGTTTTAGTGTTTTACCACCTTTATGTTTATTTCCTCATCAATATCCAAACAGAATTTTCTTAAATTAACTTGTGACAGTTGCCTCTCATTCCAGTACTGTGAAGCTCAAGTATACTGCTCTGCTTTGTCTACACTATTGTACTAACAAGTTGAAGGCACCAGCAAGATTCCTCCTCAAAGCCTCCCATTCTACTGCCCAAAAAAAACCCCAGAGCTCTGCCAACTCCTCACAATTTGTCATGCCCAGCAGCCCCCTCATCATCTTGTCAACTCTGCAGGATTTCTTTAAGTATGTCAGTCTTCCTTTTACTAGGAAGCCCCAAACTGTACCCAGAAGGCCTGAGGCACTTTAACACACTCCAAATATAGGAAGAAAAGAAAAATCACTCTTCTTGACCTACTACCTACATTCTTACTCAAACGCAGCCTCGTAGGTGATGGATCTGCACAGCTGATTCAGCCTGAACTTGCTGTCCAGCAGAATCATTAAATGCCTTTATTTGTCCCATTGCTGTTACCCTAAGGTCATACAAAATGACCAGAGCTCACTTTCAGGCCTTTCAGAATTCACTGTTTCACCAAGAAATATTTCTGGGAAAGAAAACCTTAGAGAATCTAAGGAAAAGAAGAAAACAATTACACTTTCTAAAAAAATATAGTGAATAATGGTCTAGTACTTTCTGATGAAAAATAAATATCATTAGAATATAGATATTTTGTTATTATTATAATTATATAATAAATCATATCTTCTGTATATCAAAACAATTATATATAAATACATTCTAAATAAAACATTTTTTATATGTTGTGAGTTTTTTATTCTAAGCTTTTTTCAAATATCTCACAAAGAGAAAAATTTTGGAGCTTTGGGAAAAAGAGAACAGGAATAAGGAACTGCAACATGACAGTTCTTGACATTCAGTTCCCAAAGAGACACTATTTTTTACTTCTGAAAGGTTTTACTCCTTTTCAAAGAAAGCTTGGTACTTTCAGCCCATGTTATGACATGTACAACGTTCTTATACATATATTAACATCATGTTAACAAGGAAATAATGTCTTCTTGGAAGGAAGAAAAAAAACTGTCACCAGGAAATCTGTCTAAATAAACTCCTTTTAAAAGTCCCAAGTTCTCATGACTTCTTCATAGCCAGTTAGTGAATGATGAATGCAAATGAATTGAAATGTTTTCTATTTCTAATTAGTTAAACAACATTAAAGCCATAAATCAAGGACTGACACCATAATTCAGGCCTTGTAATTGAATGTTTCAAGCCTCTTTACAACTGCAGACAGATTAATGTAAACTGTAACTTTGGCTGTGAAGATACATAATTTTTGGCTTAGTTTCTAAAACAAAGTCCAAGAAAATTAATTTAAATATAATTGGAGACTTATTTGAAAGCTGAAATTTGTGATATCTTCTTTTATGCATATTATAGTTAACTACTTTCTCCTGTACTCTCCATTTAAAAAGAATAAATCTCTGTGTGTTTATAAAGTAGTTGCAATGTTTCCACAAAGAGCAAAAACTTGCAGAAAAGAGTCCTCTTCACACTAGATAGCACTATAAATCATCTTTATCTTGTTCAAACAGGAACAAACTACTACAAACATGAATAAACTACTACAAATACTAATAAACTACAGGGCATCATATCTGAAATTTAAAGTATCAGACAAATTATTTACACTTCAAGGAAAAACACTGAAAATAACCACATACTCTATAGAACTGCATTGTGTTATAAGAGAACACATACTTATTTCATTTGGTGAAATTTATCTGGAATAGCATATCTTTTTCAACAATACAAAAAAAAACCCACACTTTTTTAAAGTAAAAAAAAAAAACCACTAATCTTTTAACACAATTTTACAACTCCCAAAGAAGTATGATTATTGTATCACTGTCAGTGTTTTCCAAATTAAGTATATGCTCTTGAAAACACTTATTTACTATGTGCATCACCTTACTGGTCTTGAAAAAAATGCTCATCTACCCATTTCCACAAGTAGAGTCTTCAGGAAATTATAGCAGCTTCTTCAGAACTATAGCTTTGTTTACTTTTTAAACACATTACTAACATTCATGTTTTAGGAGGCTGTAGGAAGGAAGTTCCAGTTCTGAAAAAGTTGAAAATCCACCAATTAAAAAATGTATGCAAACTCATTTTGCATCCATGGATAGACTCACAAGCATTTTGGCAAGCTTGAAAAAAAGCACACCAAAACCATCATTTTTTTTCAAAATCACAGAATCTCAAGGGCTGGAAGGGACCTCAGAAGCTTATCCATTCCAAACCGCTTGCCAGAGCAGGATATTTATAGTAGGGCACACAGGAACTTAGCCAGGAGGGTTTGAATGTCTCCTGAGGAGACTCCACAGTCCATATGGGCAGCCCCTGCCAGTGCCCGCTCACCTCAACAGGGAACAAGTTTTGGCTTGTGTTTCTTTGGAACGTCTGATATTTCAACTTGTACCTATTGGCCTTTGTCCTATCATTGGCCATCACTGAGCACAGCCTGGCTCCAGCCTCCTCACACCCACCCTTGATGGATTTGTAAACATGAATGAGGCCATCCCTTGGTCTCCTCAAGCTGAAGAGCCCCAGCTCCCTCAGCCTTTCATCAGAAGGGAGATGCTCCTCTCTTTATCATCTTTGTGGCCTTGCACTGAACTCTCTCAACCAGCTTCCTGTCCTTCTTAAACGCAGGGGTCCAGAACTAGAGACAATTCCAGATATGGTCTCATGAGGGCAGAGTGGAAGGGCAAGAGAACTTCTCTCAACCGACTTATCACAACCCTTCTAATCCACCCCAGGATGCCATTGGCCTCTTGGCCACAAGGGCACATTGCTGGCTCATGCTCACTCCCCAACCTGTACTCATACATGGGGTGATTCTTTCTCAGATACAAGACTCTACACCTGCCCTTGTTGAATTTCATTCGATTTCTTTCTGTCCAACCCTCCAGCCTGTCCAGGTCTCTGAATGGCAGCACAGGCTTCTGTGTGTCAGCCACTGCCCTCAGTTAAGTATCACCAGCAAACTTGCTGACAGTGCCTCTGTTCCCTCATCATCGTCATTAATGAACAGATTGAACAGTATTGGTCCCAGCACCGACCCCTGAGGGACACAACTAGATATAGGTCTCCAACTAGACCTTGTCCCATTGATCAACACTTTCTGACTTCCCTTCCCTTCAACCAGTTAAAAATCCATCCCACTAGCTGATCATCCAGCCCACACTTTCTCAGTTCTGCTGCAAGGATGCTGTGGGAGATGGTTAATTTAATCACAGAACCTTAGAGCTGGTGACGAAAGAGTTCTTAAATTACGCCTTTGCTATCACTAACAATAAAAACTGTGACAACATTTTTGGAGGCAAGAAAAACAAAACACCAACAAACTGGTCTGAAGAGATTACCTGTTTGTACAGTTGGCTGTATATGTGTAACAGGGAAGGTCAGATTCTTCCTTCCATACAGATTCTTTCTACAATTACCCACTCTGTTACCTACCACACTACCTCTAACTGAAAAAAACAGAAAACATTTAATATTTCCTTAAATTTTCTGATTTTTTCTACTGTGGAAAAGTAAAAATGGCTCCTGTTAGGGCCTTTATACAATTTACTCTGCTTTGCACTTTAAAACACAGACACAATAATCCCCTAAAAGTTATTTCTTCTTGTAATTGAGTAAAAGTGAATTTTAAAAGAAATTACTTCTTACTTAAGAAATTATATCAAAGAAGCCCAATATCAATTTGTTCTGTTGTAATAGGAAAGCAGTCTATTTGAGAAAAGACATATTTTTAAAGCATTGATTAGCAAAATATACCACATCACACAAAACCCAAATCAAAGTTAAAAAAACAACTCATGTTCTTCTATAAGGTTGTGGGAGGAAGGAAAGTTGAATTGATTTTTCAGACATTCTGAAAGACAGGAAAAGCATCTTTGAGGGCAGAACACCACAGTTGTGAATCTAATATGAGACATTGTAAGGGGAAAAAGTAGTATAGTTTTAAAACTACTCATACAAGATAATGTAGTAGCATAGAACTGACATAGCAGCTGCTGCAATCATTCCACTGTCTAGCTGGGGCTCTGCAGATGGAGGAATTATCATAGACAGAAATACTTTAGAGTAAGGTACTTCTGTACAGTTTTACAAAAATTTACATCTAAGAAAATCCCAGTAAAGTCAAACAATAGATTAGATACCGTAATAAGAACTACAGTACAGGAGAAGAGGCACTTAATTGGAATTTAGAGTTTTGCAGGTCCTTTATTGACTCTCGTATTAATTTGCTGTGTGACTCCGGACAAATGATACCTCCCATCTCTCTTTTTACACTTTATTAATTCATCTATTTAGAATGTAAAACCTTCAGATCAGAGATCATTTCTTAACATGCTTCTCAGTGATTTAACACAAGGAAAATGGAATTTTTAACCAACAAAGTGAACAGCATGTCAGAAGAAGGAACCAAAACCACAGTGACAAATGCCATTAAAAAAGTAAAAATGTTAGATACCTTAGATAAACAGTGTCACAACCACAAGGCAGTATGAAAAACTGCCTTTGTGTGAAAAGATATTCTGAGATATATAGGTTCGCAGAACAACTTGGGAGTCAAGATGTATAAATAAAGTGCATTCGATGCGTTTCTTTGTCAGAAATGCCTGCACTATGAAGAAAACAAATGCAGTGAGCTTGCAGGTTTGGTTTATGTACATATGTCAGTGTCCCCTCAAAGTGCTAACAAGGCTATTTAGTTCCTGTTTAGTGATAAATCAAATGTTTTGACCTGTCACTATGCTGTGCTTCACAAACACACCATACAGCTATACTCTGTGACAGTACAGTGCCACACTGCAGTTTTCAACGAGCTGGCCTGACGTGTTAAAAGACCAGAGAACTAATTCAGAGAAATAAATTAATACCTTTCCTTTGTGAACAGTGGGATAACTGTAAACTCAAGTTGAAACACAGAGCTGAGAGTAGTTGGAGTAGCAATAACCTTTTACAGTCTCCAGCAGTCCTCTCCTTTGTCTGTTCTCTAAATGTAAATGGAGATGTTGTTTCCCTGAAATATTGGTAGTGTTCACTTCTCACAGACATGAGTTACAGATGGTGATAAATAGACTCAAAATAGTACCAAGTGAAGTCTAATTGGGAAATTCCACTAAGTGCAATTTTTGAGCTATTACACATAACCTGACAACGTTGGAATATATTTTGAATGTAACAGTTCAGGTAGTCATTATTAACAATTACTAAGTGACCTGTAATATATTGAGTAATAATAGGCTAATTGCATTGCTACAGAAAACGTATTTCCCTATATAGATATTGGTTAGATTTTTCTGAAATGTGTTTTATTTGTGTATTTCTACTACCTCTGACAAATTGTTTGGATGAGGGTTCACTACAAAAACTCCTTTGAAAATAAACTCGTTACTGTTAAATTTCGGTACACTGAATGTCTTTGACAGGAAAACGGGCAAAGTACTTGATCTGCTGGCATACCACTTTGTCCATCACCAAAAGATGTAGTATCAGTGCAGCATGGTTAATCTTACAAATAGTATTTCTGATTGCATATATCTTTTTACAATCACTAATTTACTACACTGGAACTCTTCAGGGGAATCAAATAAATAAATAGATAAACCCTATCAAGAACCCCACTAGATGGTGCTGCTGTACAGCAAATGCAGATCAGCAGCACCGGCTCATCGCTGAAGGTAGGTACTATGGATCTACCTACCAGTAAGGAAAGTGTCGCCCTTACAGAGGGCACTTCAACTATGCCTTTGATATTGAAAATCCTGTCATTTCCAGTGCTGCCCCTCATACTCCGGAGCTGATTTCCAAAATTATATACACTTCCACACACAGAAAAAACAGTAATGTGTCAGAAAGTCAACAACTAAGATTAATGAAGAATGAATTTTGGAAGCAGGTGATTAAAGCAATTTGAGGTTCTTGCTTCTAAACTATTCTAGTTATGCATGCAGAAATCTGGGATAAAAAAAAACCACACAAAAACCCAACAAAAGTAGTATACAGAAGGGGTCGTGATAGGCAAGAAAGTGCACCACTGACAAGAAAGAAAAATTTTCTTCAGCCCCTTAGACTCATCACGACTCTGAAAATTTACTCTGCTTCTTCCTACCTTGAAAGGTCAGTTCAGCATCCTCCAACACAGTTTTCTGTGAAGAGGTGAACTTTTTAGGTATACTGTAAAACAAAACATTGTGCTGTTGCTCATTATTTTCTTGATATGCAAAGGATGACCATTCTGTGGTCTTTTTCCCCACTCAGGGGAGATATGAAGAGCACAGAAAGTGCCAAAGGATCTCATTACTGAATCGAAGCTTTTGAAGCATCAGGATGTAGCCCGACTGACTTGAAATGACTGACTCAACACTGTTCCATTTAAAAGCCACTTCAGCTGCACAAGGGAAGAAAAAAAACCCAAAACAAACCACTTGCATTTCATTCCAAATCAAATACAATGTTATTTGAATTTGCAACACATTTTTCTGCAGTGCATAACAACACAGCCATTCCTATTTAAATTTAATATGTACAGGAATACATGTACAGCCATTCTGCTGCGCTTCTCTAGACACTTCAGCTCAACGTGTCCAGTCTCAGATTGCCCTGTGGGATGTATAAAAATACTGCTGTAATTGTTTTTTTTATTATTTTGACATTGAAACAATCATGTTTCAGGTCTTATTTTGAAGCTCACGTTTAGTCCTTTTATCTCCAGCATCACAAATCACTTCCCTGAAGTGCATATTTACAAGTAAATTGAGATATCATAAATATTCTGCAAAATGCCATTCTCGTGCTGAACATGTAGAACAAGTCCTCTCTCTAGTACACATAAAATTATAAAATCGTTTGTTTGGAAAAGATCTTTAAGACCACTGAGTCCAAACCCTGCCCCTGCTAAGCCCACTGCTACCCCATGGCCCTCAGCACCTCAGCTCCACAGCTTTGGGATCCGTCCAGGGATGGGCACTCCCCCAGCTCCCTGGGCAGTCTGGCACAGGGGCTGACAATCCTCTCAAGGAAAAAAATTTTTCCTCAGCTCTAATCTAAACATGTCCTGGCACAACTTGACACTATTTCTTCTTGTGCTGTCACTTGTTACCTGGGGGAAGAGACTGACTCCCAACTCACTACAAGCTCCTCTGAGGGACTTGTAGAGAATGCTCATGTCTCCCCTCAGCATCCTCCTCTCCAACCTGAACATCCCCAGGGCCCTCAGCCACTACTCAGCAGAATATTTTCAGAATTGCAAGTAAGTTCTTAACAAACTTCTCTATGTAACTTGGATAAACTGGGGCAGGTGTCATGAGGGGAGACAGAAGATGCACCCTTAGTTGCAGTAAGAATGCCAAAACTTTTAATGAGCATAAAATATATTCCAGATCTTACTAATAAAACTAGGAATATCTGAATTTAAATGTTCTAAAATTAAAGTAGGGACATTTAAGCTAAAGGACAAAAAATTGAGACATTAAACATGTACTTTTGCAATCGACTTCAAACATTACTTAATAGCAGCAAATCTAAGAAGAAACAGATTTGTGAACTCTCCTCATGTCAACATAAATTATCTGAGAAGCATGAAATGATAACTCTTTCCAAAACTGAGCTAATAAGTCACAGATGACTTCATATCACAAGTCACCATTGTACAGAGTCAACATTGTACATTGTAACATTGTACAGACAATTAACGTGACACCTATTTAAACAACAGCTGGAGTGCCTGAATCAGGTAATTATTTATATTGCACGTGATGCTATTTTGATTGACAATGTTTTCAGAGGATGTACACTGCAGTTATGTGAATTTTAAGCCACAGGAAGCTGATTCTGAAATTCAAAATAATGAAGGCTGCTTCATTGCTGAGAAGTACCAAATATTATGAAGAAAAACTGTAAACTTTTAATATAGAAGAATTGACTTGTCACATCACACAAATTCACTGTGCACTTCATACAAAATACAAATTTATCTCAATCAATATGACTGAGAGTGCAAAAGTGTTTTGCAACAGGAAATATAAACTCCCTTCCCTTGAAGAAATATATTGTCAGCATGAAAGTCAAACTTTTGTTCTCTACCTCTTTTTCACACCATGACACAGTTTCACCAGTCTGGTAATTTTTCTTGCTTTCTCGCTTGTGAAACATAAAACATCAATGCACAATCATCTCACCACGACAGCTGTAAATTTTGGTTTACTCTGGAGTTTAGGGAATGTCATCTCTGTTGAAAAATTATGTGAGAATAAATCTCTTCCGAGAGTTATGCAGTGAAGCAAAACAACAGAAAATATGGTTAGAAAGCAGACAAAACAACAGTTTCAATCGTTGTATCCTCAGTAAGTCAGAGGAGAAAGTTTTCATTTAGTTTCTTAAAATTAGCAAGAGAAAATCCTCAAAAAGGACAGGTTGTCTTTTTATATGTAATGGAGAACAGAACACAATACTATGGCCATAGGTCTCATACACACATTTGTGACGCCTGCAATATTGCATGAAGAAGAAAAGCCGTTACCTGAGGAGAAAAATGATGAACAACTGTTCCAACAAAGAGGCAGGGGACAACATCAAATGTCTCGCATAGTCTTCACTAAATTGACTTTCACTGAGCACACTGACCCTCTTTCCATTGAATACTAGCCTTTTCCAGAGAGCAGCAGCAGCATCATCAGTTTGGGACTGAGAAGTCACATGTTTTCTGTTACTGTTTGTCAAACCTCTGCTGTCCATAACATGCAGAGTCTCCCACAGAAGCCAGAGTACAGTCAGGTCAAACAGCGGTATTATTCTCCGGATCTTACCAATAAGGGATGTGTGTGATTAAGAGGTCCAGAAAACCACACAGAATTCCTTAAATTGTCACCAATAATAATTTTACAGGTAAAGCTATTCCTCTTAAACCTCTTAAAAAAGTTTCTTACAAAAAACATCAGTATAGGCAATGCAGGCAGTAATGTTTCATTTACTTGAAAAGTGTGATAGAATTGGAGTCAACCTCTGGCTCCTGCAGTAGTTCTGAATGGTTTAACTCTCTGCTTGACACTTGCTACACCTATCTACACAATCTCTGCTGCCATGTTTCCACCTCTAACCCCTCTCCCCTTTTGCTATTATTTGTGTATCCATTCTCTGCCATTTTTCAGTATCTTACTCAGCCCCGGAGCTTCCATTCATCCTCTAATATTTACTCTACTGTCTCCACAGTAAACTCAATGAAAATAAGTCATAGATGGAGAAGTCCAGTCCAACATGAGATGAAATGAGCCACCTGCACTACAACTCTACTTTCAGCACCAAACAGAGATGGACTGAGTAGCTCCTGGTTTGTACATGAGAACACTCCTTAAATGGGAGACAGTGAAAAAATTAAGATACAGCTGGCCACAAAATTAACAGTTGAATAATTAGCTATTAAGAAAGTTGCTTAAGCAAAACTGTAGCTATTGCTGGAATAGAGGCTGCAGCCCTTTGCCTGCAGTTGAAGTGACTGGTATCATCTATGTTTGAAACATCTTTTTCCACATCTTTGATCAACATGATTCATGGTTGCAGTTGAATGTTAATGTTCCCAGGATGCTCAGTTTCATCACCATCTTTATTTTATTGTCTTGACTTTCAGACTTGCCAGACAAAACGTGATTTTCAACCATTCAACCAATCACAGATCTTGGTTACGGAACTAAACTGGCAGATTAATCAGACTCTGCATTATTTAGAAAAATGTAGCTGGATTTTTCAAAGGCCGCTAAGGCAAAAGAGGTCTTCTTTCTCTTTATCACAGATACCACATGTGAGCACAAATAACTCCTTATAATTCAACTCCATTAGCAGCAAACAACTGCTCCTCATTAAAAAAAGCACAAATCAATGTCTGCACTTTTCCTTTGCAGTCTGAATGAAAAGGGAAATTTAAGTCCCATATCAAACCACTTAGTTAAAAGCACTATAGATTTCATGGAGGAACACCTGATTTTCCATACTTTTCTGATACTTACATCAAATTCATTTAGTGCAGCAGCAAGCTCTCCTATGCCAGTGTGCCCCTTGTTCTCATCAGTGGGCGAAGTGGCCTGGGCAGCATTGGAGATGCCAGCAATTGCCTCTTGTACCTGCTTGAAGACATAGTCTCTGTTGGCCCTTGTGGCCGCAACATCAGGGTGACGGAGAAATGCTTGGGATGCAGTATACAACATCGTGGCATTTTTCTTCAGAGCACCTCGAGCTGCAGCCATTTCATCCCTGCAGTGAGGATCTTTCAGTTCCTATACAAAAACACATAATTTTTACACATGTAAATGAAAGTTTTCATGTTAGAATGTATTGCCTACACAGCTTAAGGATCCATGCATAGTGTGGTGATTATGCAGAGATGGATTCAATGGCAGAATCTACCATAAACCATAGAAAGAAATCCCCTTCCTATCCCAGGAAAGTCCATTACTTCTAAACAGTTACAGCTGTTACAGCCTGCTCACAGTATGGACTTACCAAAGAGTCTAGATGCTTGCCTTATTCAAAGAGCCACAGAAAATATATATAAAACATTAAACTTCTGATTGCCTGGGTTCACTCTGCTCATTCCATAAAGGCAACGAGAGTGCAAACATACTGTTGCAGCAAATGCTATATTTTTTTAAGTACTTTATAAAATCATCATAAGGTAGACTCTGAAAAAAAACCCCAAAATATTACATAGATGAACACATTTTTAGTTCTTAAAGACCTAATAAATATACCTCTCATTATTTTTAGCCTTTCTTTCTTATTCTGCTGTATCATAGAATCATAGAATTGTAGGGGTTGGAAGGGACCTTTAGAGATCATCCAGTCCAATCCCCCTGCAAAAGCAGATCCCACCTAGATCAGGTCACACAGGAACGTGTCCAGGTGGGTCTTGAAGACCTCCAAGGCAGGGGACTCCACACCCTCCATGAGCAGCCTGGGCCAGGACTCCCTCACCATCACAGTGAAATAGCTTTTTCTTGTGTTTAAATATCACCTTGTTTCCACTGACAACAAGCATCAGGTACTGTACAATATGTCACTAGAACAATCCATGACTATTTAATTATAGAATATATTACACTAGCCTTGAAAGTCTTTCATGCATTAGGTAAGGCAGACTTAACAATATCCATAAGGAATAACAAATCATTATTACTTGTATTTTAAAACTATGAACAGAAGTCTGGAGAGTTGAAGAGTTTACTTATGTTCACACATAACTGACAGGTAACAGTCTGCAGAGAGAATAAAGTTCTTAAAATCTTTATCAGGCTTCCAAACAAAATAAACTAAAGCAAAATGTATGAATATCTAAGTAGTATGAAAATGGTAGGGGTTGGAGCAGTAGTATTCCAATACTGTCAGAATTTTCTATCTATATGGGAAATCTTACTATTGTTATAAAAATGCACCTTAAGAAGAAATCTTCAAAAGCTTTATAATTAAAACTTTCATCTTTCCACATCTTCAATAAGAATTTAAGGGACATATACTTTCATTAGCTTTGACATTTTTCTCTTTTTCTCATATTTGTAGCTATATTTGCATGAGAGAACTGTCTGTACATACAGAATAGTACATAGTTCATATGGAATCATAGAATCATAGAATGGTAGGGGTTGGAAGGGACCTTCAGAGATCATCTAGTCTAATCCTCTGTAGAAGCAGTGACTAGAGTTTAAATATAAAGCTTATTTATTTTCAGTATAACTCTGAAAATTATATATTTTGATACAAAACACGAGAGTGGTACATAAGAAAACTGTTATTACTGTAACACAGAAAATATACAGATAAATGTGGAAAGGAAGTCTTCGAAATCTGGTGTGCTACACAATACAAAGATAGCACAATCCTGAATGACTGGCAGTAGTCAAAACACAATCAAAGTTGGAGAGACCTCATGTAACTCCACAGTGACAACCATGTCTGGAATCTTAAATAAAACAGCATTGAGAAGAAAGTTATCTCCAATGCAAAGTCATACAATAGCAGGCATTGAATACATGTAATCATGACTTTCTGGTCTTTTTCCATCTGTCATAGAAACTAATGGAGTACTAGGGGTTTTTTAAGTATCTGAAAATTAATAATGAGGGTTTAAAACACAAAGTAGATTTCTGTTCTTCTCAAATTTGAGTTACACTAGACTACAAAGGAGCTTGTGCTTTACCCAGCTGTTACAGTGAACTCAAATCAGCAGAGGTTAGAATTCAATGGGAATAATCAGTAAATGAAAACTATCCTTGCCTTTTCATCCTTCATTCTGCTGTTAACTCAAGCTGCTTGGAAAACACTTGTCAAGAAATCGCATCTTTCATAAATTCAAAAATATCATTGTGATTGAATTATGGGCCATGACACTTATGAGCCATGTACAATTACTTATTGTACATTTTAAAGCAGACTTTGACTTAAAATACAAGACCTCAGAACCAAGCCCAACTTTCTCAACCACTGCTTCAAAATGTACTCACCTGTTGTCGTCTGGCAGCTACATAGTTCAGTTTTACCATCTCTTTTCCAAATTCTTTAAAGCGATTTGCTAAATCTTGCTCATTTGTTGCATTTTTCACTGCTTCTAGTGCTTCCTCTACCTAGAACATAATCAATCAACTGTGTTAGCGTGTCAATCTGAGTGCACTCCTTGACAAAGTCTGTAACTATTCTACCCAGCACTCTCTATTATATGGACTCAATTTAACTTTTACGTCTGTCTCTGTACGGTGGCTTTATTATAGTCCCACTAACTTTAATGAAGTTTCTTAATAAAGAAGCTGTCTGATTGTCATTCCACATTACTTTCCATTTACTGTACTTTGGGATGATGGAAAGCTAATGTAAATGGCATTTTTCTATTCATTTCCCTACCTGCACTTATCAGATCAAATGTTTAATATCTGTGGGTTTTAAAACAAAAGAGATGAGTATGTTATTAAAGTGTGTTACAGGCTTTTTGGGAAATCAGAGGAAGCTATTAATTCTGGTCAAGAAATACCATTTTAAAAATAAGCTCAAATGTATCATTAAGATTTAAATCTACCATGATATCTGTATCTTTGTGAAATAAATGAAACAATAGATTTAACTCAGAATGTATTTATTCATTCTTTTTTCTCCATTCTCAGCTTTGTCACTTTAAAATGGAGAAAATAATCTACCACAGAAAACATACCTGCAGTTACCCTGTCATGCCTGTAGATAACAGGTAATGGTATAAAATCCCAGTTATACCAACAAGATTACCACTAAATCTACTGTGAAACTTTACCTTGCTTACAGCAAGAAAAAAATACCCAAAGGGATAAAATGCTCTTTTCATATAATTAGTAAAGGAAATTTTCCTGTGAATGAATGGGAATCCAAAGCTGTATTTCACTCTCTCACAAGATGAAAATGAAATTCCAGGCAAAAAGACTGAGAACTGGAAAGCTTCTATTCATCCTTCTTTCTGAAACCTATTGCTTCAATTCACAAGAATGTATAGAAGCTTTCAACAACAGACAAATTTTCCTCTCAAAGAGAAACTTCTAATTTTGAAGCTAACATGTAAGAGCACAGGTTTGCACCTTACTCTCTAAATCCATAAGTTCAGCAGTAGTTGGAATCTAATGAAATTAAAAGGGAAGAATTATGTACAAAATCTACTGTTTTTACCATTTGTGTTGCTTTATGTTTTCCTACCAGTGAGAGAGGAGATTTTTATTTTGAGCTTTTTACCTCCTTACTGCAGATTTACAAATAACAAGGCAGTAGAGCATCAAACACATACACTTCTACAGAAAAATGTATAATTCAAGCCCATAAATCCATAGATATTATGTTGAAAACTGTAAACTAAGTCTGAGAGTTGCAAGCTACACCTTATTCAGAAACCAGTTGCCCCTTCTTTTACTCTTAAAAAGAAAAGCAGTCTCTAAAGCTGAACTCTCCAGGAGCCTGTACTGGTGCCTGGGGTT
>WBNH01005436.1:0-38745 GCA_013401255.1 Urocolius indicus
AGTCTCCTCTTCTTCAGACTCAATATTAGAAGGAAATGAAGTTAGAGAAGGAGGAAAGACAGTGGCTACATGTGTGCAGCTGTGTGTGCAGTGGGTACGTGAAGGAGGAATACAGGTGTTGGTGTTGTAGATGGATATTGTTGTTGTTTTTGGAAATTGGAGAGTAACTGAGGAATAACAAGAGAGATGAAGGAAAAATGGTGTAAGAATGGGATTGAGAATTTATATCATTAGGGCAGCTGGCAGGAGTTAGAAGCTGGAAAATCTTGGAAACAGGTAGAGAGAGTAAGAATGGCAAAGAGGATTTTATGGGAACAGCAAGAGTTCTCTCAGACATGAAGGGGTATGAGCTGATGGAGAAGTGACCTATTAGGGTACAGCATCATGACTATCCAGTGTTGAAAATGAAAAGCTTATGCCAGTGGAAGAGAAAGTCAAAATGATGCTGCTGAGCAAGTGTAAACCATGTGGGTTTATCATCACATCCTTCCTGGTCTTTTTCTCTTGGTAAATCACAGAGCAAACCCAAGGCTGGATAAAGGAGCTGTACCAGCTACCATGAGTGTTCTTCGTGACAAATAGCAGCTTCTCACTGTGTGAGGCTGATTAATGAATGCATGACTCGGAACTAAACAAGGGAGATTCAACCCAGAGGTGAATTCATCCCCTGAGGTCATGCCACGCTCTGACTTACAACTCTGACGTTCTGGGATCAGCAGGGAGGAAGGAGACAGTTTAGTCCACTGCTGTTTATGCCAGCTATTTTGAGACTTTTCCTTGGCACAGCTGCATGGCAGACACAATTAGTGTTCAACAATGAAACGTTAATTATTTACAGATGCATCAGCAACAGAAGCTGCTGACATTCAAATTCAGAGCTTCTGGGACAAGTGAAGGTGGTAGTGACACCAGTTAACCCCACGTGGCATCATTCAAACAAGTAACTTGGATTTTATATTAAATGCCTGCAGAGCTGCTTCCTTAGTTAACGAATCTCAGGGCAAAGTTCCACTTTGGAGTGTCAGTGGTCCTGATGCTCTTTTCAGGCAATGAAAAAAAAACCCCAAGAATGGAGAATCTGCTCCAGACATATCTCTTATCTTGTTGGTTTTTGTCTGCTCTGTTCTGATTCTTCACTGTGAAGAAAGGTGCTTGATACGAGTCCTTTCAGACTGATTGAAGAACTGGATGAGTGTGCAGCCTGACATCTTGAAGTCTTGGTGGCATAAATGTATGTGTTGACATTTGGGATATCTTTGTTCTGGACTAATTGTGCCTGAGATAGGTGGTTGGCCTCTGTCAAGTACATAAGCTCTTCTGTATGAATTTTCTCATGTGCAGAGTGTGTATAAAGCTGTGGAAGTGTTCCCTAGAATAGTGCAAGTCCTTACAGGGTAATGAAAAATCTCAAGCAGGGAGTGAAAAGCAAACTTTTGAAAGCTGGTGATCTTGATTTCTTTCTCATGTGTTGCTTGACGATGCTGGAAATAAATCAGCTGCAGAGAATCAAGCTTGTTATTGCTGGATTGAGGGTGGGATTTCCAGCCAGATAAAAGCAAGGCTCCTACTAAACAGATTGTTGATATCCTACATTTTCTTTCTAAAAATCCACTGGTGTTTAGTGGGTTTTATTTTGTTAACCAACTGTAGTTCTTGCTCTTTCTGTTGCTTTCAATGGAAGGACTCTGGGCTAGACAGGTGACTGCAAATTCGCTCCCTCTGTTTAGCCTCTGGGTAGGGGCTGGCTGCTATTCCAAGCATTCCCAGTCTGTTCTCCCTACCTAAGGGATCAGCCTTGGGGCCAGAGGGGAAAAAAGCCTTCTCTAGGGCAGCTCTGGCTTGCCTGCTGAGACTGCTGGCCAGCCTGTCACTAAAGCAAATGGTTGCTGACGTCTTTCTTGAAGCAGACACCTGCCCAAGAGGAACTGGCCTGAGACCACCAAATTGTTTTAGATAGGTCAGCAAACAGCTGTCAGATTGTGCAATTTGGTTCTCCTAATTTGGAAAGGGATCTTATTCAGAGATGGAGCTGTTTGCCTGCTGACAAGCTCACACGTATTATGTTGTGCATAATGTGCATGATTAACGCTTGTTTACCGGAGCAATTTTGCTGTGTGGCAGAACTATAGCCACTGTTTTATGTGCCAGGGGCAAGCAGCAGCAAGCTCCTCTCCCCTTGGGAGAGGCAATACAGCATGCAATGCAAAGCCTTTTGCAGCTTTATCAATGAAGCTACTTCTAGCCTCATGGCAAAGTAAATATTTGGTTGGAAGCAACTCTTATGGCTACTCAGAGGTGTGGGTGTTTTAGGTTTGCAGGCCAGTGTGCAGGTAGTAGATAGTTGTGATGGGTTTTGTTAATCACCTTGTTTTTTAGCCTTCTTCCTCATAGATTGTGCAAACTACCTGGCTAAAGCTCCTGTAACTACTTTTGCTTAACATCAGGAGCCTCTGCACAGTTCTCCTGCCCTTACGTAACAGAATATTTGATGCAAGAAAACGTTTGATTACACTCATGTAACTCCCTGTAAGTTTCAGCCATACTGAGAATTTGCAGAGCAATGAAAAAGTGCTGATTAAAACACAAAAGCCTATGATTATGATAGAAAGTTACATTTCCCTCACCTCCCCTTGTATAATTTAGAGTTATTGAGGGTTTTTTTCCCCCATGTCTACTTTTACACGGGCACAGGTGTTTGTGCTTTTCCTAGTTTTCTAGGAATTAAAAAAAGATGGAGTGACTACCAGGCCAAGCTGGAAAAAAAGAACAAAAAAGAAAGAGAAGACTACATTTAATCTTCTTTTTACCTATATCAGACATCCAGCTACTCAAAATCAGAAACTATGTGAAATAAAAACCACTTGTTCCCATTTTCCTGCCTGAAATTAGTGTAGCACATGAGCAGTGTCTCCAAGCAAACACTTGCCCCCTATTCACTCGTTCCATTGTTTCCTTTAGCACTCCACTCTTAGTTTAAATTGACCTGCCACTAATAGAATCTAACTTCTTTTGCTCAGCCTGTGAGATATGCCTGCGGTTCTCCCTTACATTTCCTTGGCAGGGTTGAAGAGCTTTCCACTTTTTTTCTGCCTCCTCCAGCTGTGTGTTCACACCCTTCTCTGTGGGAGGTTGCTGCTCCCCTTGAGCCCTGCTCCTCTCTTTGTTTCTACAGCCCTGCTCTCTGATGGATCTGTCAAATGAGCTGTTTAAGCCACCTCCTAACACTTGTGAGGAGAAAGACTTGGTTTTCTTTTGTTTGGGGCTACGCCATTTAGCAGATCCAATTTAGTAGTGTAGTTGAACAGTTTAGTACATGTGGTGGAGAAGGTGGTGATGGTGCAGAACCAGAGAGGAGAAGGTATGGTGAGAAGGACTTAGAAGTCTGCTGGTGAAGGAAATGAAGCAGGAGAGGAGCCTGGCTCTTGAAATGACCTTCCCCTGGTGCAAGGAGAGAACACTGTTCCAAAATGTGGTTTTGGAGGTCTGGGGAGTGTTACTTCATAGAAAGGAGGTGTTGTGGTTGAGTGGGAGAGGGGATTCGGATTCAAGAGGGTGAAAAAGCTACCCTGGCTCCAGTCTGTTAACATGGCCATTAGCAGGGACAGGATGATAACGGGGCAACAGTTTAGAAACTGGATTCAAAGCAAAAATATTTGCTTTGAGGTATCCTGCTTGTTAACTTAAATAGTCTGATTGGATATTGTAGGTAGGAAAAGGGATCTGAGGTAGATTTGAAGAAAAATTGTCTTCCAAATCATCTCCTCAAACCTGGGAGAGAGAAAGTGAAACCCTGCCTGGGAGCATCCCTAACTGTGTGCTTCTGAGTTACACTTTCCCATGGGATCTTCTGTGGGATGGAAAGAGCAGACAGGCTTCATGTCAGACGTGGCTGCAAAGAAGATGTTTTATTTTGGTGCTGGAATCTGAGGTTCAGTGAACATGCCCACGTGCTGAGAGCAGCATACCAACAGTTATGTTGTGGCACCATCTGAAAAGGGCGGTTCTCTTGTCTTTCCCAGGAGAGCTGTTTTCTTTTGTAATTAGTTATCTGTTTGGTGAAAGCTGGTAATCTAGGATCATAAATTCTTAGTATCAGTAATTAGCAGAGCTTGTCTGGTTTCTGGGAAGCTGAATTGCTTGTTCTTCCCTTGGCATAGATTGAATTGGAATAATAGAATCATAGAATGGTAGGGTTTAAAGGGACCTTTAGAGATCATCCAGGCCAAATCCCCTGCAGAAGCAGGTCCACCTAGATCAGATCACATAGGAACGTGTCCAGGTGGGTCTTGAAGACCTTAAGGAAGGAGACTCTACAACCTCCCTATGTTGGAATTAGTTATATGGGTTGGAAGAGTTGTTTCATCCAAGTGCTGATCTGGACTCAGGCAGGTATTAGTTGTGAATGTGACATTTTCTCATCTCCTAAGAGTGTTCCAGGAGGAAGAATATGCTCCTCTGATAACCTTTCTGTGTCTTGCCTTTGTTTCCCTTTATTTGGGAGGAGTGTGATCCAGTTCTGTGTCCCACTGCTTGCTTTGGTGATCCTTACTTTGTGGCTCATCAGCTTCTGGGGCTCATTTGCCTGTAGCTGTGGGGCAGTGGCCCAAGGGAACAGTTAAAGTGTGCATTGGAAAGCATGTAGGAGCTTGTTGCTCCTGAAGGACAGGAGTATGACTCAATTTGCTGAATATTGCCTATTTTGTATGTGTTTTTCGAAAAAGGAACAAGCTGATTAAAATGGGAGTTGAGGATGTGTTGGTGGTCTATCATAACACCCATGTTAGTCTATATTCTTCCAAATGCAGCTTAGTGGTCTGGCGTTTGTGAGGGTTGAGAATGAACCTCTGATGTTCCTCAGTGTTTGGAAAGGACACACAAATCATACATCCCATCCTTGTTTACAGTGAGTTCCCTAAGCCAGTCACATTTACCTGGACACTGCAAGGGACTTTAGCAAAGTCCAGTCACACCTGCACCAACTGGGCATGGTGGGTGAAGTCAGCTTTCTCAAAAGGCAACGCACATCTCAAGCTCCAAGAGTAGCTTAGCCCTTCCCAAATCATGGCAAACTGTCCTTGATTCACCCAGGGAACACTTTCTCCTGCCTGCTTTTCATGGTGCAGCTTGCTGGGTTCTCAGACTTTCAAAGGCACAGCTTGCACGTGTGCACACAGCTGCTTCAGGGCTGCCTGCAAAAGGTTTAAACCTTCAGCTCTGTGCATGTGAGTTTGCAGACCAACTGCTTTCATGTCTTCTGTATCTTTTGTGACCCCAGGTTTTTGGTTGCATTCATGTTTCTTTCTTTGCCAGCTACCATGGTTCCTCTTTATATTAGGCAATACCATCTTAATTAGGTCTATTTATCACCTGTTATACAGAAAACTCACTGTTGCTGTTCTTTCATCCCCTCAATCATTTCTAATTCTAATCTCCAAACTATTCATCACCAAATTATAGCCAGTTCCTTAATAGCTCCCTGTTACTGAATTTCACTGAAGGCTTTTGAAACAGGAAAAAAAAACCCCAATTTTTCATTGCCTTGATGGTTTTCTTCCCTGGAGGAATTCTTTTATGCTGATGAACATGGTCTTCTTTTACATATCCTGTCTTCGACGGATAAGGATTCACGATAGAAAAACATGCTTATGATTCAGTAGTTCTTTATTGCTTCAATTAGTTTATCTGGTACTCCAGTAAAATACCATTCTGATCCCAGAGATCATATTTTTCCCCCCAAAGTTTGCTGTAGCCTCTTCCTAGCCTGCAGTTTTAAGCAGTCTCTAATGTTCACTATGTAGAATGGGATATATGGTGACAAGAGAGACCTCTTTTCAACATGTGTCACCAACCTGTCTTTATGGTTTCATTACTTTGGTCTTCAAGCAGTATTTGTTAGAGACAAGGGCGTGAAAACGTGAGGGTAATATCTGAGTCTAGTCAAAGGTATCTTCCTACAGGCCAGTAGTAGGTATTTAGGGAAAAGTGTGCTGGAAACACTGAAGCTCTTAATAGAAGACTGATCCTACTTCTTGTACATCCTCCAAGTTTCCAGAAGATACTAAGTTAGGGACTGTGTCAGACAGAATTTGAATTGCTATATCTAATAGCTCCTAGTCAGCCCATGTCTCTGAATTTATGTGAAAGAAATTGGGAGCAGAGAGGACTTCTTGAGCCCTATGTCCAGTCTGCTGTTACAGCAAACAAGATGCTCAAAATATTTCTTGAGCTTCTGTGAAGTTATAAACTCTCCATTTCCTTTGTTTAGAGACAGAAGACCTTGGACCTTTATCCATTCATTCCTGTGTAGGTGGTATGGTGGTTGTAGAGACTCTGTATCAATTGCTCTGAATTAAAGGTTTGTCTTGATCACTGATTATCCAGAATTCATAGATCATGGTTGCCTTCAAATTGTCAGTTTGCCAGACTGTTAGATTAGTAGATATGGGGCTCAATGGATAGATCTAAGAAGGGCAGAAGGTTTGAGAAGGTCATGATGAAGTTAGTGTTTGGTGAAGAGGTGACTTAGGTTACATAAAAATATTACTGAATGGATGCAGACTGATCTTTCTGTGTGTGTGGGGAAAAAAAGCTTTCAGCCAGATCAGCTGGGTAAGCTGGAATGTGTAGCTGGAGCTCAAGAGAGGGCTGAGACAGGGAGAGAAGGGCAATACATCAGCCTGCAGTTGGATTCACCGTATGTCAGGGTGGAACTGCAACCTCACATAGCCTTCCCACCTCAATTTCATTCTCTAAATGTGAACACTTGGATCCACTTTTTGCTCCAAAAAAACACATATGCTTCCAACAAGCAATGTCTATTTTGTTTCACGTTTGCACTCATGCTTCAGGGTTAGTTCAGACAAATAGATTGTTTTGTGCATTTCTGGCTGCAATAACATTTCCCCCAGCTCTTGGCAACTGCAGATGGCATTTTAGGTAGCCCTTCTAACAGGAGGATCTTGTGGCTTCACTGGTTCTTTGTATAGGACCCTAGACATTTAATTGCATGAATTCCTTTGTGTATTATTCATTATTTGCAACCACACAAACACATTATTTCCTCTGTAGGCTACCATGTGACTCAAAATGAGAGTCAATTAATTGCTATTTTTACCATGGCTGAAGTTCGTTCTTTTTATTACCGAGTGATTTGTAAACAAAATAATATTGCAGACTACAGGATGTTTAAAATTGCTCTTTTATGGAAAAATTGGTTATACAAGTGAAAAATAGAGTAGAAAAGGAGCTTAATATTTCTAGTTCAAAGTCCATAAAATAAACCAGAAAATAACAGCTACTGTTGCATTGCTGTATACTCTCTGTAGTATAGAATGTTAAGTTTCACCCAATTTTACATCAATTCCTTCTAAGCTGGATGAAATTGCAATGGGTTAGATGCCGCCTTTATACTAACAGCATCCAAGAAGTTTGAAAATTGGCCCATAGAGCTAAACAGGGATCAGAATCATAGAATGATAGAATGATAAGGTTGGAAGGGACCTTCAGAGATCATCCAGTCCAATCTCCCTGTCAAAGCAGGTTCACCTAGATCAGGTCACACAGGAACATGTCCAGGCAGGTCTTGAAGGACCTCCAAGGAAGGAGCCTCCACACCCTCCCTGGGCAGCCTGGGCCAGGGCTCCCTCACTGAAATAGGGTTTTTTTCTTATATTTAAATGGAACTTTTTGTGTTCCAGCTTCATTCCATCACCCCTTGTCCTGTTGCTAGATACCATTGAAAAAAAGGATACCCAAGCCTCCTGACACCCATCATTTAGATATTTGTAAATGTTAATAAGATCACCCCCCAGTCTCCTCCAGACTAAACAGCCCCAGGTCCCACAGCCTTTCCTCATCAGGAAGATGCTCCAGCCCCCTGATCATCTTGGTGGCCCTGTGCTGGCCTCTCTCCAGCAGTTCCCTGTCCCTCTTGAACTGAGGAGCCTAGAACTGGACTGGATATTCCTTGAAGTCATCAGCCTAGTGCTATTTAGGTAGCAGAGCACAGCTTGGGATATTACAGTAACTTTCACTCACTTGTAAATTGCAATGGGACCAAATATCTCTCTTGTAGCTCACAGATGCTTTCTTTTTCATTCATAGTGAGGAATAAGAAAGCCAGAAACATAGCTGCTGCCTTTTTTTTCCCCCCTGCCCTTTCCCCCTCTTCTTCCTTCTTAGACTCACCAAGAGCATCTTGGGTTTGCCCAACAAGCTGTGGAAAAGGTTCATGCATGCAGAATGTCAAGTAGTTTTTGTAAAGTCATTGTAAAACACAATTAAGTCAGAAATAAGCAGGATATAGATACTAAAATCACATCTTGCACACACAAGTTATGAGATACCTGAGTGCTTTAATTAAAAAAAGCGATGAACACCTAAATCATCTTCTAAAAGCTCTTCGGTGATGCTGCAGCCTTGTGTTCTTGAATATACTTATCTGTTACTGGTAGCCCTTAAAGTGTCTTGGAGCTTTCTTGATGTCTTGTTTTTTTTTTTTTATTGATACTGAACCCCAGTCTATAGATTATGTTTGTGTTCTCTCTTTATTCCTAAGTCCTCTTGGGATTTGGTCCAGTATCTCCACAGCCTGAGTATCTAGAGCTCATGAGGCTTTCCCAGGGAACATCTAACACCTCCCACATACCGAGCTCTGCTCTTAAGCTGACAGTGTTTGGACTTTACAACACAGCAAAAGAAAAGTCATGGTTCTTCCTCAAGCAGAAGTGTCCAGTCTGCAGAGCTCTCAGGCAGATGGGAGACAACCTAAGTTCAATGTCTTGTTTTCACTCAGTAGTCTGGAGAGATCACTCTGGGGAGTGCAGGACTACTCACCGTGACATCCTATAAGGACTTATGTATCTGATCAGTCCTGTTTCTGCTCTGCCTAATCCTGCTTAGACACACTTCTCCTGAAAAGTATGTAGAGGCTGCTGATCTACAGACTTTTGACTTTGGTTTTGTTTTTTAATCTCAATGTATTTTGAACTCTTATTCTGTACAGCAGAATAATTTCATAGGAGAGAGATAGAAAGCATTCACCCCTTTTTGTCTGCCTGAGTCCTAGGAAGTGTGGCTCCTTTCAGGTAGAGATAAAACGTGGACCTCTGCAGCCCACAGTAGTGAAGGGAACTGCACAAGTCCTATTCAAACAGTATGTCAGAGACTGGTGGGTTCAGGGAATACGGGAAGTGGACTGCAAGTGGTCTGTTAAGTCCTGCTTCTTTGGCAATAACAGTGTGATGATACAGATGTGCAGTGGTCTAAGCACTGATGGCATCTAGAGGCTGTGAGTCTCTGCCTGAAGGACTCACTAACTGAGTAAAAAGACTGAAGTGCTTCTTTGCAGCCTTCATCATAATGAAGCCCCCCATGCTCTGTGGGAGGCTCCTGGCTCTGCATTAAATGAGGGACGTTAACCTGTTTGTGAATATGGCATTTCATCTCCAAAGGTGGATAGATTTAACATATGCTGATATTTTCATCTTGTCCTGTCAGTTCTCTGGTCAGGATGCAGCTTGTTTGAATGGTTTGGTTTGGGGCAGCGACAAGAATGTGCATTAACATTTTTGTTTGGATCAGGAATGTGTTCTTGAACTGGATCTCCCACTCATCCCCATTCCCAGCACTTGCTTTGAATCAGGATGTTCTCAGAGTGCTCAATCTTGTTTCTTTTAACAAAAACACTGTGTTCCAGGAGGACAAGTGGCATGCTCTCATGCTGGAATATTTGATCGCTGGGACCTGAGTGGGATGCTGTGATGTACTCACACAATGGGAATTCTTCTGTCCCTGGGATCCCAGCATCAACTCTTCCACACCACAGGTTGGTTCCTGTTGGGCTGCAGCACTTTCCAATATAGATGCAGCCCAACCAGGCCTTGTTGTCATATAGAAAAGTATAGAGCTAACACAAAGATCAGAATTTGCTTCTGGAATTGAGAGCTTTGAAGCTGGGCCTTGCAGGATTTGGAGTCAAAACATCTCAACCCTTTCTAGCTGCAGACCTAACTACATGTCCATTGGCATCCACCCATGTAATTCTAATAGAGACGTTTGTGATAAGCATGTGAGAGAGAGAAAAGGGTTCACAGTCCACATTAAAATCTTTCATCAGGAAGAACATGCTCATTAGTGCAATATTCACTTTAATCTTGTCTTTTTCTTCTGCTGCCGCACACTGTTCTTCTATCAACACTGATTAGCAGCTAGAAACCTGGCCTTTCTTTCTTTCTTACTTGAGCATCCTGCGTATGGGGGATGGACCTTAGCTGTCAGCACAGGGGCAGAGAGGTGCTCTCTGTATTCTGTTAATGTCACTCACAATGTTTTCATTATGAGCTTCATTGTTTAACATTAATTTCCTGCCTGTTACAATTTCTATCAGGATGAATTGCAGCACAGAGGCTTGGAGACTTGATTTGATATCCCTTGCCAGAGAGGGTGCAAAATTGTTCTCAGTTCTTATGTTGTGGTGTTTTTTTTCCTGTTTTAAAGGTGGGATTTCGGATGCCACTGCCCTGACCATTTGTATCTAAACACAATTTTAATTACAGTGGGGGAAAAAAAGAAAACAAAGATGTTTTTGTTTTTGTTGGCTGTTCATCCATAGTCTTCCAAGCGCTGTGCTCCTCGAGCTCTCAGTCAAAATACATGGGAGATCTTTGGAAGCCACTTGCCAACCCATTCTTAACAAAGCTACCAATTCTCTTTCTCTGTGTATGTGTGAAGGAGATAAAATGTGGCTATTTTTTTTTAAGCAGAAAACGTTTTCTTAGTTCTTACAGGTGGTTATACTACAAAGGTTACCATCTCTCAAGTGCGTGACTGTCCTTAGTGGCAAAAGAAGTGATTTAGAATGTAAATCTAAAGATTCAAGTTCAAACCTGCAGATAGTCAATGCAGGCTCTCATCTTTTAGAGATGGTGTTTGATGGGCACTTGGGAGAAGCAACTATTAAAGCATAATTTAGTGACAGTTGCAGAGTGCTTACTAGCCCACTGTCAACATGAACATAGTATCAATAAAACAGGGTCTGGAATGACTGATGCATGCTTTTACAAAATAATAGGGAATGTGGAGTTAAAAGCTCCCAGTTTCCAAGTTGTCAGGAAAGGGTATGTTTCTTTTATGACTCCTTTTCAGTAAAATTCAACATTTGTCCTAAATCCTACTCCACAGATTTAGCAACTTAGAAACTATTTTTAAAGCAGCTATTAGAATTTCTCAGCTATTTCACTGGTTAGATAGATCTTTTTGTCTTCCTTGGCACCTTTATATTTTAAGTAGGTATTTATATTCTTCCATGTGAAAGCCTGTAGAGTAAAACAGAGCTATAAAGAGAGATGATCAATTTTACTGGCTGCCACAGAAATAAGTAGCTGAATCATAGAATGGCAGGATTGGAAGGGACCTTTAGAGATCATCCAGTCCAACCCCCCTGCAGAAACAGGTTCACCTAGATCAGGTGGCATAGGAACATGTCCAGGTGGGTCTTGAAGATCTCCAAGGAGGGAGACCTTTCCTAGCTGGTAGATTACTTTGGGACACAATAGTACACTAAACAAATTCCATCCATGCTAGAGCAAGCTACAGGACTTTCCTAATTACAGATATCTCAGGTCTGAATGGCTTTTTAAGTGAAAGCACTGTGGTCTATGCCAAGCACTATCTCTGAACATACAACTCTAGCTTTGGCCCCTCAAGCTTTCTGTAAGTCACCAAGCTGCAGCATATTTCTTTGCATGCAGACCCTTTTTCTTACATGGTTTTCAAAAAATTAATGTAAGAATATATATAGAATCAACTGGCAGCTGACTGGCTACTGCATCTGCCACATCTGTGATTGTAGTCGAATGCAGCGCTCCAGGAAAGAAAAATGACTTATAATTTTGGCTACTGCCGGNCAGGTTCACCTAGACCAGGTGGCATAGGAACATGTCCGGGTGGGTCTTGAAGACCTCCAAGGGAGGAGATCTTTCCTACCATCTTTCCTAGCTGACGGATTACTTTGGGACACAATAGTACACTAAACAAATTCCATCCATGCTAGAGCAAGCTACAGGACTTTACAGATATCTCAGGTCTGAATGGCTTTTTGAGTGAAAGCACTGTGGTCTATGCCAAGCACTATCTCTGAACATACAACTCTAGCTTTGGCCCCTCAAGCTTTCTGTAAGTCACCAAGCTGCAGCATATTTCTTTGCATGCAGACCCTTTTTCTTACATGGTTTTCAAAAAATTAATGTAAGAATATATATAGAATCAACTGGCAGCTGACTGGCTACTGCATCTGCCACATCTGTGATTGTAGTCGAATGCAGCGCTCCAGGAAAGAAAAATGACTTATAATTTTGGCTACTGCCGGGCATGGCCCAGGCCATCACTCAGACTTTGCTGTGTAGCTCTGTCAGGCACATCAGTCCTGGTTTGCAGCACCTCTGGTTTCCCATCCCTGAGGCGGCGTGGAGCTGACAGTACGGTTTGCAAATGAGTTGAGGTAGGTATATAGAAAGGAGGGGAAAATCACCAACTTTCTGCTACCATTTTGCTGCCTGAAAGCCTGTTTGCTTGGCTTTTGAAAGCTCTTTTTTGTCTGTGTTTTGTTGGTTTGTTTGTTTTTCCCACAAGGAAGAGGAGAAGCACTTTTTCTTAACAATTGTATTTTAATCACTTGCAATCTGGCCTGTGTGGTAAATTTATCTTGCAGAGTGTTTTGTTTTCAAAAATGATTCCAGTCTGCTAGGGTCACTGGATGAAATCCTCCCCATAAAAATGAGCTCTGTTCTTTCATTCAGTAAGATCTCAACTGACTTAAGAGTTGGGCAGAGAGGAACCTCATGAGGTTCAACAANGATGTCGGGCATTACTCTTTTCTGTTGTGTCCAGTGACAGGACAAGGGGTGATGAGATGAAGCTGGAACACAAAATGTTCCATTAAAACATAAGGAAAGACTCTGTCATTGTTGAGGTGAGGGAGCCCTGGCCCAGGCTGCCCAGGGAGGGTGTGGAGGCTCCTTCTCTGGATGTCTTAAAAACCTTAATGGTTAGAGATCAGAGGTGATGTCAGAAAACAAAAAAGCCAGATATTGCAAACAGGTTTTATACATTTAAGTAACTCAAGGCTTGAATCTACATGTCTAGTGCAAGTGCAGAACTGGCCTTTACTTATTTGTCTGCAGCCTAGTGTTCACCTGGGTATTCTCATCACTGTTCTGTATGTCTACAGGGACTGAGTTAATCTGGTTGAATTAAGGTTTGAATGTAACACTTCCAAAACGTATGCACCTATATATTAAGTCACATGTGCAATGTGAGAGAATAATGGGGAGTAACATGTTTTGTCATAAACACAGTAAGTTGCCATGGATCAGTGTCACATTGGTATTTGAAAGTGTGAAGACTGATGGGATGAGTATATCATAGAATCATAGAATGGTAGGGTTGGAAGGGATCTTTAGAGATCATCCAGTCCAATCAAAATACACCAGAAGAAAGGTAATCATGCTTATTGCTTTTTTCCTCTGATTTTACAGAACAACTTACTGAATTTGAGCATGATATAAAGCATGAATTGTCAACAAAATGGGCAGAATGGTCATCCTGCACTTAAACATCAACAAGTTTGTCTCAGAGCAGTGACATTTATACCTCTGATATAAAACTCTCTTGTTTTCCCTTCTGTAAATATTTGTTATTTCCACTAGAAAACCCTCTCGATTGCAACTCCAAGGAGAGTTTTGTGAGCAGGTGAGTGTCTTATGCTAGGATTCTTTGTATGCCCACTGTTTTTGATATGTGGATTGTTAATTTTGTAATGTCATGCCCAAGTTTACAAGTGACTGGTTAAACCAACGTGGTTGGCCTGAGTGTGCTCCCCTACCATAGCTCTACCTCTGCTACTAGTGCTTTTTCCTTCAGCATTTTCCCCTGTGTATACTTTATCTCTGTGTTCTTGGTGGATTTTCTTTCATTCATGCATGGAGGTGGGAGTTAAAGGAACTAGGTGAGACCTGCTTCTGCAGGGGGGCTGGACGGGATGATCTCTAAAGGTCCCTTCCAACCCTGCTATTCTGTGATTCTATGAAAGGAAGGCAGTAGGCAAGTGACACTAGCAATGATCCTGTGAGCTTGCTGGAGTTTTTGTTTCACTTTGGCTAAGCCTATAGCCAAGGGTTAAAGGCATGAGTCATGTTATAAAAGGCATGTTTGAAAGCTTTGGGTGTAGAGAGGAAGAATTGGAGATGAGCTACTGCAGGATTATGATGTAGAGCTACAGTGAAGGCAACGTGTTGGTGATATTGATTGCACAGCCCAATGTCACAGGGCTTTTTCAAAACTGGAATTAGTCAGCATAACCCCTTGTAATGCCATACAGAGCTCAGGACACTCCAAAAGTCCATGAAAAACTGATTATGCCTCTCTCAGTCTATCCTATTCAATCTGTATTCCTTAATACACAGATCAATGGCTAGACCTTATTTTGTGACTTTGTGGCTTGAAAAGATGTAGCCTGGTGAGTTAAGCTATCCTCAGTCTGTGTTGGTTGATAGAGTCAGGTACCAGATTTGGTGACAATCTTTTACTGGATGGCAGTAGTAGTTATTTTTTGTATGGAATTGTGTATAACTTGATGCTGCAGGACTTTATTTTGCAATTTCTTTTCCAAATTTCTCCTTTAGTGTACTCAAGGACCTGAAGCTCAAAATGGATGTTCCAGCAGGAACTTCAGATTTACTGCCTCCTTCTAACATTTCATATTTGAAGGCTCTGTGGAAACACTGGGGCCACAAAGGAGAAAACAGAAGTACTGCACACCAACTTCCCTTTCAAATGAATAACTGGGAGAAGGGATTAGACTTATGGACAGCAATGTAGGCCCATGTGAAAGCCTTTCAGTGTTTTGATTGTGGACTGTCCTTCCTTTCTTCAGTGTTCTCCTTCAAAATGGAAGTGCAACATGAGACAACAGTCCAAAGCCACGTCACAAATCGCTCTTTTCTTTTAAAAGCACAGCGTGCTGCAATACTGTGTGTGCTGTCCACTCAAGTGCATCCTTGCTGGCACCTGTGTCCTAGTGAAACAGGCTGGCTGACTTGTGAGCAGGCACACAGCCAGTCTAACAGATGGAGGTAAGTGAAGTCAGCCAAGAGACCATGCACTAGCTGTTCATCAAGTGTGCTAGCTAACGGCAGCATTCCCAGACAGAAATAGCCAAATGTCTGCTAGTAACCTCATACTCATGTACTGGTGCAAGGCAAAGGTCAAGGAAACTACCTTAGCTAGAGAAGAAAAGTAGAAATAGAGAGGTATGAGAAGTTGTTTCTGTCTGGTTTTTGTCAGCAATGTAGCTCTGGTGTGTGGATCAACATTTGAACAGGATTCTTGCTACTCTGTCTTCTGACATCATTGGCAAAATTAGTCAGATAGGACAAGGGCAATCTCTCTTCAGAGGAGATGCACTCAAGGTTGTAGGGTACACTTGTATTAATTAAAAAAGCCTGATTTTCTGACTCTGTCTTTTGCCTTGGACACAAGACCAACAAAACGAGCAATCTCTTAGCACTCCCACTCTTAATAAATGCTCTTTGTTCTCATTGCCAACAGCATTAAATAGAGTTGTGTTTTGTAATAATGATTTTAAACCCATGTGATAACCAAATAGCGGTACAAACCAGTTGAACTATCATGCAAGAAGCTGAAAATGAGGGTCTGGATAAACTGCCACCATAAAGGGAGAATAAAAATGTGATCTGTAGAAAGGCTTCCCAGTAACTTGTCAGACTCACTTGGTGCAGACTGTGATAGTAGCATTTTGTCATTTGCAGAGCAATGTAATAAAGCTGTGCTGGGCATGAAGAGGAGTGTTATTTGGCATTCAAGATGCTACACAAATACAATAAAGGCTAGTCAGCATTTCCTCTCTGACTGGCTTTTGAAGGACTTAGGATTGAGCTGTACACAATCTCTCCAAGGCAAAAAGGATTTCAGCAGAGCAGGATTTTGCCTTTGTGTTTTTGGAAGTTCTTGTATGGTTGTGAATTGCAAGAGTCAGAAGAAAAGGAGAGATTGAATTCTGTTTGATGGACAGCACAGTCAGTACTATGAAGCTTTTGAATCGCTGTCTCTCCCCCTGCATCATGCACTGGAGAGTGAGCAGAAAACCGACTAAATAGTACCAGTACTTCACCAGGCAGATGGTCAGGCAAAGGCCAGAGCCCTCTGTCCCTCACTCCCCCCTCTTCCAGCTCCCAGATGCAAGTTGAACTGGCACAGGGGTTGCTATAATTTGCTGCTGGTATAGACCAGCAACAAATTACTGCCCTGAGGAACAAGCAGGAATAGGGAAGAGTATCTCGGAGGCATAAGTCCTCCAGGGTGATGCCTCATGCACCACCCAGCTCTCAAGGCTATGCCCAGAGGCCTGAGCTACCCTGTGGAGGATACATCTGAAGCCACCAGAGAGCAGGGAACCTCTCTCCCACCTCCCGAATTTCCCTCTCCCCTTCTGAAGTGTAATCAGTGTAGATAGATGTCAACTTGATTATACTTGAAAAAACAAACCGTATTGGTACGTGTCTTGGACCTCAGTGTAGCAGAGACAGACTTGCCTGCTGACAGGCTTGGAACAATACCTTTAGCTAAGGAGACTTGCTTCTACTTGCTTGTCTCTTTTGCATGTCTATGCTTTCAACAGCTTTGAATGAAAAAGGTCACTTTCCAACAAAGCCTCCTGAGCAATAACTGGTAGAGCAAGATGTTAGTTGGTGTGAATACTGGAGTTACAACTGATTCCCAGAGAGAACATATTGAAATAGGCAGCCAAAAATGAAAAACCCTGATGGTGAGGCTTTTACTCCCACTTCTGTGAACTTCTACTTCCATTACACATTTTACAGCTTTAACTAGCTGGAAGAAGCTTTTGTTTGTATTTGAACAGAGCCATACTTAAAGATAGACCAACACGTTTTCCCTCAAGTTAACAAAGGAATCCTAAGGCCAAAGATCCCATTATCTCAGAATCATCGATGCATTTAGCATCACTGCTTCTGTGTTAGAATGAGGCACTCAATAAGAGGCAAATGAAAAAAGAGGCAACTGGCAACAGGATTCATGTGGTCAAATGTCGATGCCTGCAGTGTAGGTCTTGAAATCCCAGCTGAGCATCCTATGCTATTCAGGGTCAGTGGAGAGAGAGAAGCAGTTCTAGGTGTGATTTATTTTATCTTGATTCAGATGTATGTATGAGACAGATGAATCTCTCTCCAAGTGCTATTGATTGCACAAAGAGTTTAGGGCGAGCAGCTCAGATGTTTGCCTTGTAATTAAACAGCAATTCTATTCAGGGAGGTTGTTAGTCCTTGCTTCTTTTAGGTGTTTACAGCTGAAATGTGGACACTCAGCATGGTTTTTTTTTTTTAGTCCTTGCTTCTCCTTGGAGATACCAAGAGTTCCTGAGGACCAAATCTGTAGACTTGCTGAAGGCAAGCATGCCTGTCTGCGAGGCACCTTGACTCCCAGTGACATCCACTGCCCTAGGCTTCCCCTGCTCAAACGAGGAAAAAAAAGCAAAAAACATCAGTCAGGACAGAGTGTAGCTCAGAAATATTACACAGTATAAGCAAAGCTGTTAGTTTTAAAAATAATTTACTTTTCCAGGTTTACTGGAAAATCCTCAGAAGTATCATTTTGGGGTGATATTTTGGTTATGGCTCCCTTTGTAAGAATTTCACCATGAAAGGGAAAAAGAATGAAGCTGCAATTTAGATAGGATATTAAATATAAGACCAACGTGATCCAGCAATGTATGCCTGCATCCCAGAAAGCCAATTGTACCCTGGGCTGCATCAAAACAAGTGTCACCAGTGAGCTGAGGGGGGTGATTCTGCCCCTCTGCTCTACTCTTATTGTTAGAACATGAGGAAATGGTCTCAAGTTGCACCAGGGGAAGTTTTCATCGAACGTTGGGAAGAACTTTTTCAGTCAGAGGATTATGAAGCATTGGAAGGGGCTGCCCAAGGAGCTGGTGGAATCACCATTCCTGGAAACATTCAGCAGACACACAGATGAGGTGCTGAGGGACATGGTTTAGTTTAGTGATGGGCCTGGCAGTGTGAGGTGAGGGGTTGGACTCGGTGATCTTAAAGATCTTTTCCAACCATAATGATTCTGTGATTCTATGACCCCACATGGAGTGATGCATCCAGTTCTGGGGTCCTCAGCACAGGAAAGGCATACACTTATAGCAATGAGTCCAAAAAGGACCAGAAACTGATCAGAAGGCTGGAGCACCTCTCCTCTGAGGACAGGCTGAGAGAGTTGGGAATAGTCAGTCTGGACAAGGCTCCCTGGGGACTGTATTGTGGCCTTTCAGTTCTTAAAGGGAGCTTATAAGAAAGGTGGAGAGACACTTTTTACAAGGCCATATAGTGTTAGGACAAGTGGTAATGGCTTCAAAGTGAAAGTGGGTGGATTTAGATTAGATGTAAGGAAGAAGTGCTTCACTGTGAAGGTGGTGGGGCCCTGGAACAGTTTGCCCAGAGAGGCTATATCTGTCCCATTCCTGGAGGTAGTCAAGGCCAGGTGTGATGGGGCTTTGAGCAACCTGATCTAGTGGAAGAGGAATTGGAACTAGATGATCTCTAAGGCACTTTCTAACTCGAACTGTTCTATGAATATACTATAACTGCAATGGCATGTGATGCATTCCTGCATGTATCTGTGTTTGTGTGTGTGTATATATATACACACATATAAAATGTCCAGGCAAAATGTTTCCCCACACCTTGAGCACATGTCTATCCCTGTTTCCAGCCTCCAGACCAATTTTTAAAGATATATAGAGCTATGTTTGATATATATATACATAGATATATCTATATTTTTATATATAGCTATAAAGATCTAAAGATGTCTCTTTGTGGTTGGATTTGATGATCCTAAAGATGCTTTTCAACCACAGTGATTCTATGAAACCTTCCTTAAGCCTTTGTTGTTAAAAATGATGTCAGGTAGACGGCAGGGTTCAGCTTCTCAGGAGTAATTTGATGCATAATTTCTGTTAGAATCTGTTTGCTCTCTATCACTCAGCAGAGGTTGCCTAAGCTCCACGATTCCTTACCTATGCTTCTGCAGCAATGCAGTACCTTCTATTAGTCTGCGTGAAAGATCCAGAGACTTCTTGCTGATGGCTTTATTCTTACTTCTTTGGTCACAGAATCACATAATGGTAGGGGTTGGAAGGGACCTTTAGAGATCATCCAGTCCAATCCCCCTGCAGAAGCAGGTCCCACCTAGATCAGGTCTCACAGGAACGTGTCCAGGTGGGTCCTGACGACCTCCAAGGAAGGAGACTCCACAACCTCTCTGAGCAGCCTGGGCCAGGGCTCCCTCACCTCACAGTGAAAGAGTTTTTTACTTATATTTAAGTGGATAGTTGTAGTTTTAGACATTTAGATGACATCATATCATCTATGTGTATTAAAACTGTATTTTGCACATGTTTACATTACCGAAACCTTCATTTCCTAGAGCCCAAGTGCTGCTGTTATGCATCAAGTGCTCTGCGAGGTACACCCATATGTTGCTGAAGTAGCAGCAACGTGTGCACTGATGTTGATCCAGAGGCAGCCTAGGGGTTCTTCCCTTCCCTTCCTTCTTGTATGCTGATTATTTCTGCCAGGCCCAGAGTAATCTGTGCATGAGTGTGGGGGCCCTGGCTTGGTGACAGGCTGTATATGCAAACAGCTTGCATGATGCTTAGAAGTCTTTTTTTTTCCCCTGAAAATGCTGTGTAGCAATGTCTTTGAGTTGTAGGAGAAAATAGTGTGGGGCAGACAGGAAGGACCCAGCCCCATAGGTGTGGGGCTGGGATTGGTTGGTACACGGTGCCCTGTGAAAACGAGGTCCACAGATAGCCCTGTATGTAAAGACATCAAGGATGAATTGTGTAAATATGCCAGAAGGAATGATATTTTCAGGTTTTTATGCTAAAAATTGGTCAGGGAATTGTCAGGATTGTTGTGAGGAAAAAAATATATTATTTATTATTATAATTATTTTTTTTAAAATATTGACTTAAAATATCTCTTTTTCCACTCCTTTCTCATTATTTCAGAGTGCAGTTGCTTCAAGGTAAAACAGGATTTTTCTGTCCCCTCTATAAGACCACATCATACATCAGAACAGTTTGAGTCTTGGAAAAATCAACCCACTTTCCCTATGCAAATGCAGATAAAAAATATCAGATCTTGTAGCAGTTGTGTCTCTGATCTCTCTATTTTTAACCCTATAGAATGATTAATTCGAAATAGAATAATGTTTTTTGAGTGTAGATGGTTGAAAACCTGATTGGAAAACCATGAGAGGTGTGAGGGTCTTATTTTGAGAGATTAGTAACGTGGTAAGCAATGGCACTTGTGCAGTCATGTCTTTTAAATACTAAAACCTGGTGATGTAACAGATAGTGTTTACTGGTGGGATCTGTAAGATGCTGTGTGTATTAATCATTGACAGGAAGAGATCTCTTCCTATATTGCCTTGGGAATTGCACAGCGAAGTTCACAACGAATGACTTTTCGTGCTGGATACCCTGTGTAATATTGTGTTCAGCTGGGAAATGGATGTCAGAGTCTAACAAGATACGAGCAGAACTTAACATGCAGCAGACTCAGATCTTTACCTGATATTTGATTTAGTGAACTGGGTGGTCACAGTAAGTGACTAGGACTTATTCCAAATAACACACATGACATGCAAATGCTCATTATTCCAGTTAAAAGACGACGCTGAATCATTCCTGTGTATGATGATATCTTCACATTTGAATGGTTTCTGCTTACTTCTTTGATTTTAAAGGAATGTTATTATATGGAGCTGTTTCAACTGAGAAAAATGCTCTCCCTCAGCTGTGAGGAAGTGTACCAAACAACCCCTCGATTCTACCTGAACTAAAACATTAGGACTTTGAGCTGCCTGCGTGTCTGTTATCCGTGAGCATATACATGTGCAGATGCACACAAGGGCATTGGCGTTGTGACACGATGCAAACACCACAGGCACACGCACAGGCATAGAAAAGGAAAAGAAGAATCTCCTCGTGCTCATTTTCTTGGCACTTGCAGTTTGGTTAGATGTGAGATAGCTGAAACATTTGCATCTTCTATCTGCATAATGAGTTCGATACAAAATGATTGCAGCTAATGCAAAAGACAGGGTGGCATGTTTTCAGTTTTAATGGGGACACTCATAAAACTTCCAATCTTTCTTGACATTTCTTGTAGCAAAATGAATGTGGTCTAGGTTGGAGTGTCTATTATGAAAATAAGAGAAGAGCAAGTCAATTATATTTCAATGACTGAATAGCCAGGGGTCCTCATTAAAATGATCAGAAAGGCTGCAGTGTTGCTTTCTTGTATGTAGCCACTGATTAAGTTGTGTAAGAATGACATGGCCTTTTTGGGAGGAAAGCAGAGTGTGCCTTGGTCTCTAGCCAGCCAGCCAGAAACCGTTGACACTTACAAAAGTGAGATGCTCACTCCATCAAGAAAGGGAAGTTACTACTTATGGGGTCACGGGCTCCTGATGTATTTAAAAATAGTTGTGGCTGTTTTATTGGACACAGTCAGAGAGAGCTTTGAATTTGCAGGAGGTTGCAGGAAAATGCCTGCGGTATGGTGGTGATATGGTACGTTTTCCTTTCCGCTGGCTTCGATGAAGTATACATAGCTTAACAGAATAGCACCATTATTCCAATCTTTGTGTATTTGAACCTCTAAGCAATATTTTACTTATCAGTTCATTACTTATTCATTTCTTAGAATTTAAATTCTTCTTATTTGCCAATTATTTTTTTGGTATAAAATGTTAAGAGAAAAAGGCTCGATAATCTTTTTTTTTCCCAGGAGAGACTGGATCTTGAAACAGTAAAAAGAATATTTGTTTAACCCTCCCGAGGGTCTGCAGGCTAAGGAAATGTAGTATTGCCTAAGATCTGCTAATCCCAGATCACGTGGCTGTAGACTATCTTTTTCCTAAGCTCTCCCTTTCACATTATTTAGTAGACTTTACACATTTCTTTTGAATGAATCCCTCTGCAATTATATTTTACACAATTTCGCCTCACCCAGGGTGCTTGTGATAAGGATTATGGTAAGGATTGCTGTAAATAAATATACCTCGTTGAGGGTTAATTTTTTTTTGTATTGAAAGTGATGTAGAATATCCACATTTTATATTTAGGGGTGATACAAAGCAGAACACCACTTGTGTGTTAATTAAGCTGTCATGGTTGAAGTTGCTTCCCCTCTTAAATAAATTGCAACACTAACACTTTCTGAAGATTAATTAGGAGGTAAAAGACAAAATTCAGTAGTGATTTTTTTTTTTGTTATTAGTGCAGTGAAGTGGTTTGAAACAACAGTCTCCACCCTCCACCACACTAATGTGGCAATACATCCCAGCAGTCTTCTGCTTTTACCATCTGATTCATGTGAAAACTAATGCAACAAATTAAACCTAATAAAACCCCTGCTATTTCTAACTGCAAGTACTAGATAGTGTCAGCTTGTGTTCTTAGTCAAATCACATTACACGGGGTTCTGGCATTAAAAATGTTTAATTATAAATTCAGACAATTTGAGATTTATGTGACTCTGCTCATGGTTTCTTCTACCTTAATTTCCATTAGAATCATAGAATGGTAGGGGTTGGAAGGGAACTTTAGAGACCATCTAGTCCAACCCCTGCAATGACTTTCAGCTGCAAGAAAACCAACAGATAGAATAAGCTAAATGCATTAACATATCAGGTGCTTAAAACTAATTTAACTGACTAAAATTATCTAATGATGCAACTAAACAACAATGTTCTTCATTTACAATTCAGGAGCTCAGTACTGGACAATGGAAACTGCAAGTACCACCAGTCAATGATAAAAGAATTGTTCATTTTTCCAGTTCTGTACCACAAAATGCCTCTTTTAAAAGTTTTAATTCTTTCTTTATACACATGACATCCAAACAGGACACAAAGTGCCTCTGCCTTATTTACTTACCAATGCATGAGTTGCTGTAATTCTTTTCCGTGCTGTAATTATTTTCTGTGATGTTTTGGTTCTTTAAAGTGTCCATGGAATTCACTCAGTTGTTATTTCCAGTTAGCAATATGCAGTAAGACTTTAATAATTTATATGCATGATTTTTTGCAACAGGAATAAAATTAAAGAGGAGGAAACAATTGAGAAGGCTTGTTTGTATGTGAGGAGAGACACAATTGTTGGTGTGGTACTCTGAGTAAGAACACAGCCTTATGATGCTTAACGCTTGAGTTTGGTTCAAAACACCCGTGTGTCTTTTCTCTCAACATTTTAGCAGCTGCTCTAGTGTATCCTCTCAGTATCATATAGTACTGAAACTACAAGCTGGCTAAGGAAGATAGAGTTATTTGTTGGAAAAAATCTTTGAGGAGTTGTGCGCAGTGAAGAGTACAGCTTGAGAATTTTTTAGGGCGCTCTGGTTTTGTGCTGCTTAGTGTGCACGAGCCCTTGAACAAATTAACGATAGTCACCAGAGAGTAGAGAGAAACTTTTAGAATCCCTGCCATCCATCTCTAATTTTTATATATATATACACATATATATATATATATATATATTTTAAACCAAATTAAAGCACTAAGGTGTGTTATGGGTCTGAAAGTAATCAATGATATCGTCACTGCTTTCTGAACGTGAATCAAAAGCAGCAGACCATAGCAGGCTAACTGATAGCTCCTTCCAGACTGCTTACATGCATCTGAAAAAGCCACCTCAGCGCTGATGTTTCTGAGACGAAACATCTTTCACGAGGTGGATATGATTGTAGTGTGCCTGAAGAAGTTTCAAGAGCAATTTCTCATCTTTTGGAGGCGGAATTTCTTACGTGACCTGCTTAGTTCTCTGTAGGCATGTATGAAAGAAAAGGAAGTTTTCAGGAAACATTTTGTGTTGTTACCTGTGTCTTTATTTAAACCTTTGTTTCTCTAATAAGAAATGTAATGCAGAGCTTAGGGAAAGTGTGATGGGCATGATTGGAGGGTTTAAGCAAGGTCAGGACATTAAAGTTAAGAAAAAGTTACTGTATGTGAATTCCAATGCAAAAGAGCCTCATTATAATAATTCTCAGGGAAAAAGACCCGCTGTTGCAGAATCAGAACTCGCCAAACGTGACCTAATGTCAACAATGAACTCTACTTTAACCAGCCTTTCAACCTGTGTATCGTCAGAGTAATTGGTCTTTTAGTTGATTTGACTATCTGACAGCTTAGCCACTCATAATTACCTGTGGCAGCGTTTATATGTTTTTCTTTTGCACTATAGCCCNGTCAAATCACATTACACGGGGTTCTGGCATTAAAAATGTTTAATTATAAATTCAGACAATTTGAGATTTATGTGACTCTGCTCATGGTTTCTTCTACCTTAATTTCCATTAGAATCATAGAATGGTAGGGGTTGGAAGGGAACTTTAGAGACCATCTAGTCCAACCCCTGCAATGACTTTCAGCTGCAAGAAAACCAACAGATAGAATAAGCTAAATGCATTAACATATCAGGTGCTTAAAACTAATTTAACTGACTAAAATTATCTAATGATGCAACTAAACAACAATGTTCTTCATTTACAATTCAGGAGCTCAGTACTGGACAATGGAAACTGCAAGTACCTTCAGTCAATCATAAAAGAATTGTTCATTTTTCCAGTTCTGTACCACAAAATGCCTATTTTAAAAGTTTTAATTCTTTCTTTATACACATGACATCCAAACAGGACACAAAGTGCCTCTGCCTTATTTACTTACCAATGCATGAGTTGCTGTAATTCTTTTCCGTGCTGTAATTATTTTCTGTGATGTTTTGGTTCTTTAAAGTGTCCATGGAATTCACTCAGTTGTTATTTCCAGTTAGCAATATGCAGTAAGACTTTAATAATTTATATGCATGAATTTTTGCAACAGGAATAAAATTAAGGAGGAGGAAACAATTGAGAAGGCTTGTTTGTATGTGAGGAGAGACACAATTGTTGGTGTGGTACTCTGAGTAAGAACACAGCCTTATGATGCTTAACGCTTGAGTTTGGTTCAAAACACCCGTGTGTCTTTTCTCTCAACATTTTAGCAGCTGCTCTAGTGTATCCTCTCAGTATCATATAGTACTGAAACTACAAGCTGGCTAAGGAAGATAGAGTTATTTGTTGGAAAAAATCTTTGAGGAGTTGTGCGCAGTGAAGAGTACAGCTTGAGAATTTTTTAGGGCGCTCTGGTTTTGTGCTGCTTAGTGTGCACGAGCCCTTGAACAAATTAACGATAGTCACCAGAGAGTAGAGAGAAACTTTTAGAATCCCTGCCATCCATCTCTAATTTTTATATATATATACACATATATATATATATATATATATTTTAAACCAAATTAAAGCACTAAGGTGTGTTATGGGTCTGAAAGTAATCAATGATCTCGTCACTGCTTTCTGAACGTGAATCAAAAGCAGCAGACCATAGCAGGCTAACTGATAGCTCCTTCCAGACTGCTTACATGCATCTGAAAAAGCCACCTCAGCGCTGATGTTTCTGAGACAAAACATCTTTCACGAGGTGGATATGATTGTAGTGTGCATGAAGAAGTTTCAAGAGCAATTTCTCATCTTTTGGAGGCGGAATTTCTTACGTGACCTGCTTAGTTCTCTGTAGGCATGTATGAAAGAAAAGGAAGTTTTCAGGAAACATTTTGTGTTGTTACCTGTGTCTTTATTTAAACCTTTGTTTCTCTAATAAGAAATGTAATGCAGAGCTTAGGGAAAGTGTGATGGGCATGATTGGAGGGTTTAAGCAAGGTCAGGACATTAAAGTTAAGAAAAAGTTACTGTATGTGAATTCCAATGCAAAAGAGCCTCATTATAATAATTCTCAGGGAAAAAGACCCGCTGTTGCAGAATCAGAACTCGCCAAACGTGACCTAATGTCAACAATGAACTCTACTTTAACCAGCCTTTCAACCTGTGTATCGTCAGAGTAATTGGTCTTTTAGTTGATTTGACTATCTGACAGCTTAGCCACTCATAATTACCTGTGGCAGCGTTTATATGTTTTTCTTTTGCACTATAGCCCAACATCAATGAATATATTTTAAATATTAACAGTGGTTGAATTTTTAGATCATAATTTAAATAATTATTAATGGAAATATGATTCCACATCTATGCCTGCAAAAGAAAGACTTCTTAATTTGATTAAAACAACTGCGTGTCTGCCCATCTAATTCTGTGGTTAAACTATTCATGACTGAGAATCACATATTAATTTTGTCAATTTGTGAGGGTATCATTTCAACTCTTTGACAAGCTTTCATCTTTATTTAGCTGAATTTGGGTTCAAGACAGTGCTTACTTAACGTATGCTTTACGAAGCTCGTCAAGAACATGATATTCTTGCTAGCACCCACAATTTTCTTACACTGTGTTGCTGAGGCTCTTTAACATAATGTGTTTCCATAGGAAGGATACACACGAAGCCAAAGACATCCAAGAAGAATGTATGCCGGAGAGGAAATTTCTGAGGTAAGCTAAAGATAAGATCTAAATAAAAGCTACGTGAATATAACTCTTTGTTCCTTAGCAAAATACTAGTATGAGTACTGTTTTGTTCTTTCATAGAATCATAAAATGTTCCTAAGAAGATGTATTTGCATGTAGAGACAAGGAACACGTTCTGGTTAGGACTGAATAGAAACTAAAAGCCTGGGTCATAATAAGCAATATTTTAAGATTTAAGCTATTTTTAATTATTTACAGTTCCAAAGATCAAGTTGGAGTTATGGAACTTGAGATATTTAATTTGAAACAGAATATTTTAGTTTCTACAGTATTTCTCTCAAGCTAGATAGATTAGATATATTAGGTAAATTAGATTAGCTATATAGCTAATATTTCTCTCAAGTTATCTCTCAAGGTAGAGATAATTTCCATTCTACTGGAAAAACTAAGTGGAGATTTTTCCTGTACAATGTTCTGTTACTCTTCTGACAATTTTGTCATTTCAGAGCTAATGGAATTAAATCATATTGAGTCACTATTCAGTGTCCATATCTGAATAAAACCTCGAAGAATTTCTTGCCAAAGATTGGTTAAAAAAGAAAGGTGGGCATGTTTAGAATTCTGTGCTGTGACTATAGGAATTATCAGCATTTGGAATGATTTTGTAGATATTTTAAAATGTTGTCTGAAGATTCTTATTAGTAGCATTTTGTTATTCTGGAGAGTATGTTGTTTTGTTTTAATTACAAATATTGTTTAGCTGATGATATTAAAAAAAAAGTGATGACATTAAAAAACCAGAGTCAGATGTTCAGCATCACCAAGGAAAATGAGTTGCAATAGATTTCAGTATTACATAAAGATCTATTTTCAAAATAATTGACAAAGAAATGTAGGATATATCAGACTTTTTAAGACATTTAAAAATCTAAGATGAAGACTGTTGAAACTCTTACTTGAAACAGCACACATTTCTTTAGCGATTAGAGTGATGTATAGACATTATTTTTTATCTACTTATTTGCTCAAACTGAGACAACCATTGCTACTGGAACAAGTACCCTTCAAACGTTAAAGGATCAAAGCATTTCAAAAGAAGCCTTACCACCCTGTCTTTTTATTAAATATTTCCAAAACTTCCTTCAACTAGGAAAAAAAGATAGTTCAGTTCAATTATATGATAGCTTTAAAAAAGAGGTCGTGGTTTCTATTTGGTTAGCTTGTTTGATTAATCTTTAACTTGCCATTACTAAGTCATAGAATCATAGAACGATTTCAACTGGAAGAGAACTTTAAGATCATCAAGTCCAGCCTTTGTCCCAGCCCTATCAACCACTAGAAAGTGTCTGAGGTTAAGTGATAACATCTTCTAGCATATGTGAACACAAGAGGTTTGTGATTTTCCCTTTCACTTCATAGTGTTCTTTAAAAAAAAAGTGTTCATAAATTTGGCAATATTTTTCTCCAGATTTCCACAGAAGCTTTCTATAGAAATTCCTATAGACACTTTCTACAGATTTCTGTAGTGCTTTCAAAGAATGACTCATTGTAGACTTACATCATTGCCAAATGAATTTACATCAGACTGAAAGGGAAAAGTCGTTGTTGAATTACCCCAAACAGGAAATGAAATAGAAGTGTTCTGCTTTAAGTAGATCCTGGACTAGATGATCTCTAAAGGTCCCTTCCAACCCCTACCATTCTATGATTCTATGATTTCAGTGATAGATAATTATAATAAAGTGTATAAGGTCAGTACACACAGACACATTATAATGATACTATCATATGCTATTTTTTTGTTCCTTGTCTCTAAAGCATGCATTACCAGTTATAAATGCATAGCTTACACTCGTTTGGACACTCAGAAGATCAGGAAATTGGAAACAGTCAAGAAATATGCACACTTTTCCATATAATTACTGCAAAGGTTCTTTTATCTACGAGATAACACAAAAACATTTTACAGCAAATGCTACCTGACACTTTAAACCCACTCAGAAATAAACAAAACGCTTGCTGTTGGCTGAAGAGGGACCATCACAGTACAATAAAAATCTAAAGTATGAAATAAAAATGAGAGAGGATAATTAAAACAGCATTCAGTTAACTTAGAGTTTGCTGAAAGTAAGGATCACTGAAATTACTGAATGATTCTAATGATTTCAAAGAAAGAATCTCATAGAAACTTAGAGATTGTACAAGCAGTTATGTCCAAAGGCAACTGCAAAGGTTATTTAGGTTTTTTTTTTTTTTAAATATTCACTGAATCATAGGTGGAAATGTTCTAATAAATTCTTAGTGAAATACCAAGTAGATAAATTAATCTCTCAGTTATTACTGTCTGCCTTTTTACACATCACCGCCTACATTCTACATTGCTGTTTTCTAGGGAGACCTGCTAGCAAAAGCAAAATGTGGATGATGATAAGTAATGTGTGGGTTAATTACTTAATTTTTCAAAACAGCCAGACTTATGAGTTTGTTGCTTCATTACAGTTCCTAGAGTGCTGCAAAGGTTAATCAGCCAGCCACAGAGATATATTGATTTATCTGCTGCCTACATGAAAACTTGGTGCTTGTGCAAAAATCAAAGCATTCTGGTTTCTGCATTTATCTCAAGAGTCACTGAAAACTACTTATTGTGTCAATAACCCCTTCTTTTCTTCTACTTTGCCAGTACAGGGAGCTTCATAAAGTTGGGGTCTATTTATGGATACTAAAATCTCTAAACACTCCTCTCCTCCAGCCCCCGTGGCTGTATCTCACTGAAATTCCTCATAAAGCCACCTCATAGCATCTACAAAACAAAACACAGGCCTTGAATATGAATAAACTTGAGCTATACTGGGTGAATGGATGAAATAAGAGTGAAGTGACTAAAGAAATCTCTGGAGAACAAGACCTGCTGTAAAACTTCCCTCAAGTCGACATGCAGCTCCCCAATATTCATGTCCTGATTTAAAACAATGTTGGAAGCAAAACATTTGTGAGCTTCCCATCTCATACATGGCTTGGTTCAGTCTTACAAAGGTTCTTTTGGTAAAGTGAGGTTCAGTAGGAATGTAAATGTCTAAGAAACAAGGGTTTGGGACTAAGGAGGAGATAAGGACTCTGTTTTAATAAACAAAGCAACCCTTTCCCAACCAATGTTTTGGCATTTGTTTCAATGCAGAATGGGATAAATTAAAAACACATTCTGACAAGAGTACAAGACTCTGAGCAAGGCAGTGAAATCCAGAGCACTATTTGTTTTTGTTAAAGTTCTTACCTGATCTGTAAACCTTTGTGACTTTAATCAGCTGCTTTAATGTCATATGGGGGTTTCTAAGCAGCTTGGATTGTGAAGACCTTTATAAAAACGTAGAAGCCTTCAGATCCAATGAAACAGGTATTTGGCTATAGTTTGAAATTAATGTTCTTTAAAAGTAAGGAAATCTATAGCAAATGACAATAAATGAGGGGAAAATCATATTATTTTGCATCATAGAGAAGCTCCAGTGACTGATCTGTGACCTGATCTAGGTGAACCTGCTTCTGCAGTGGGGGTTGGACTGGATGATCTCTAAAGGTCCCTTCCAACTCTGCCATTCTGTGACTGACTCTATGACTCAGACTACTGAAAGAGGTCTTGTCTTATGATAGTGAGTCTGGCTGTGGAAGGGATACCATTTTTGTTCCTCTCAACAGTGTCATTGATAACCCCTGTTAGAGGTTAGCTGCAAAGTTCTTTGTCCCTGTCTCAGCTTCCAGAGTTTCTGATAACTTTGGCTGCCAGGTAATTTGTGTTCTGCTAAGGAGTGAGACTAGGTTGGCAGGGACCAGCTGTATGCCCCTGCCTCTTTTCTCTGAACATCCCTACCTGCAGATTTCTGTAGGGATCTACATTACCCTCTCTCCACCATCTCAGGAAAAAGCAAGAACCATAATCTGGTTGCCAACTGCAGCAGCTAACCTGTAAAATTCATTCTTCACTAATGTAACTGCTGCCACGGGCACAAGCACATTATATACGTGAAAAAACCCTTGAACAGAAAACAACTGACTCAGCTGGACTCAAAAGGAATGAAGCTATGCTGGTTAATAAAGAAAGATGTTTTGAAGAGTAAACTATGCCTCAGACATCAGCTTATTTTTCCCCCAAACTTTGGTCCCAGCTTTCCTTGCAGTCAGTGAATTGATCTCTGAACATGTGATGATGTTGGATAGCTCCAGGATGGCCAAGGAGCTGCTGTGAAAATTGCTGAACTCTTGCAGCTTCAAAACTTCCTGGTGCAAAGCAGTGGGGCCCCAAAACAGCTCATTGTTTGAGCTGCCAATCCATGGTGTCTGTCAGAGCATAGGAATTCTCCTTTGGATCAGAGCAAAGATCCGTTTACCACTCTGTTTTTTCAGTCATACTGTCCGTGGGTAAGAGGAAAAGAAAAAAGGGTAGAGCCATATCATCCCATGGTATTCTTCAGTGTTTTGATGTTCAAAGAATGCTAGAAATACAGAAATAACATCTAAAAAGAAATAATATTAATAGCTCCAAAGGGATTTTATTCACAGATTTATTCAGCTGAATTTTCTCTTTCAAGATGTGAAGATCTTGCAGCAGGGACTTAAAGAGTTTATCACGTAAAGATCACAGCCTCTTTTTGATTTGAATATGCTAGCTGTAGTTTCATGTGAAGCTCTTGTGCTGAAAAAGACAAAAAAATCATGTAGTTGGCTCATTAGTTTTGGACTTCAGTCATTTACCTTTTTGTGGTCTTCTTTTCTGAGAAGCCCTGGTCCAGTTGCTCCTCATAGAGCTTGTCCTCTTTTGATCCATCTATAGATTTAATCCACTTAGCTCCTCTACACTCTTTTTCCACCTGGGCCACCAGTGAGTCATTGTTTTGCAGAATGGTATAATAACATCTCTCTCTTTTGTATTCCTCTCTCTCAAGAATTCTCATTTTTCAGATTCCTTTTATGATATATAGTCAGATTCAGCATTATCCCCCCAGAACTACATATTATAAGCTTTTTTATTGGCTGTTTTCTATTTTAAGGAGGTATTAGCCAGCTAAAAGCTCACTACTGTGTAAATAAAGATTGGGTTTGGATTTTTTTTTTGCCCCTCTAGGTTCCCGTTTCTCTACACTGAACTTGTCCTGTCATTTTATCTTCTACTCAATACCATAACGTCTGCACAGTCAATGCTCTCCTTTACTGCCCCTAAGAACTTGGTCATTCAGCAAACACTGTCATCTCAGTCGTGCTCCTGTGTTGATATAATTTCTGAGTACAATCACAACATGGCACTGACCTTCCCTTTCACACAATAGCAGTGCTGCATGAGGTGATAGGTGCCATCTCAACACTCATGATGAATTCCCATGTAACATTTCCTATTTTACAAATCAGCTCTTTGACACCAGTGTTTTAGTGCCAGGTTCCCATCCATCAGTTCCCACTTTTTCTTTACGTTTAGTCATATATTAGGATTTTACTTTCTTGTCAATAATTACTCTGCAATCTTGAAATGAACACAGAAATCACTTTTTCTTACTTTGTAAATTCAAATATTTGTTATTGCTCCTTAGAGGCACCCACTTTAATACCAAGACAGATTGTTTTACCTAACTTCAGCTACATGAGAATTGTCTAAATCAAAGCTAGGCTACTGCTCTAGCAAATGCAAAGAAAGAGACCTTGTTGCAGTCCAGTTGCCCTCGTTGCTTTGAACATTTAGCTAAATTGTAGAGGTCAAATACATATAACTTCACCTCTGAATACAGTTCACACTGTAAGGATTCATAAAGACAAAAGAGAAAGCATTCTGGAATGGAATTGCTCAAGTTTGTTGTGTATCCCATGGAAGTAGAGAGAACATGGGATATTTCAGTGTATCTGGCATTATTGTTGAAAACAGAGGCCCTTGGATAATTTCTTGATGGGAATTACACTGCAGTGAGTTATGACTTGATAAGCTGCTAACAACAAGCACTGGTAAAGAGAAAATATTTGCTTAAACTGACTTGCATGATGAAAAACTTACATGGGACTAGGCTGTTGGGATCTGATGCACAGTTTTGGTAGCAGTTTTGCAGCTCTTTGTCACAGCATTTAAGAACCCTTCATACACCTGCAAAAGCTGATCCCAAACTCAAAGATGAAGGCTGTTCCTTCAGAGCTTTAAAAATTGTTTCTCTAAATTGAAAGAGTATAAAGGAAAGAAATTGCTGTTGAGTTGAAAATTGTGAAATCTGCCACCTGTGATAAAAGGTCTTCAAGACCTTCCTGGACNAAGTTGAAAAGGGTGAAATCTGCCACCTGTGATACATCCTGGACATGTTCTAGTGTGACCTGATCTAGGTGGGACCTGCTTCTGCAGGGAGGTTGGACTGGACGATCTCTAAAGGTCCCTTCCAACCCTGCCATTCTGTGATTCTATGATTCCATGAAAAACTAGTTCTATGTTGACTCTGTAAGATTTATGTTTATATAGTTCCAATTAATTTATATGTTCTGTAGCTACCTGAAAAATTAACAATTACTTGTAAATGAAATATTTTGATGGTGTTTTAAAGCATGCATGAGAAACCAAAGGCATTTATCTTGTGTCCAGCTTACAAAACAGGCCAAAGTTTACCTCCAGTATGAGTGGTCCAAACTCAGTTGTAACTGCTATGAAAAGAAGATGCTGTAGATGAGTCGGTGATTGTTAGTTTGACCCAGGTATCATGTCCCTGGGCAAGGAAAACACGTTACAAAAATGCTGGTGTGGAACTTAAATAAGTTCTACATTGCAGTTTGCAGGTGGCAGGAAACTCTGGTTATGGTACTATGATCTTTAGATTCTTTGGTACTTAGTCCTATAAAGCAAAGCAAATATATGTTAAATTGACTTCAGATAGTCAAGAAAGACATGGAAACCTCAAAGAGCTTTTCCTGTTCAAATTATAGTCAAGGAAGAAATTGTCTCCTGGCTGATTGCTCGAAGATCTTTCCTGATCACATTCCCTCAACTAGTTCAACATTTTCACTGGAAATTTAGACTCTGTTGATTCCATTAGATGATTCGAAAGTAGTATCAAAGTCAGTTTCAAAGATCTCATATTTTTTACATTGCTCCTGTAAGATCTTACTTTTTTTTCCCAGTAATCTGCAAAGATAAGTACTTTAACTGAAATTTTTCCAAGGTTACACTATACTTCAAATAACTTGAGCTCTATACATTTCTAAAAGGAACTAATTTTCTTGCTGTTACTTTGGATAAAAATTTTTTCCTAGTTTTGGTGACTAAAAATATTTTGGAAGCTCTTTCTTTTAAAAAATATTTCCACTCTTCCTCACTGTTTTAAAAATACTTGAGTGGCTGCTGACTCTTTATGCTCAGAAAGACATAAAATAACCAAAGAGAAACAAAATAAAAGCCTCCACAAATCGACATTTTAGGGAAATTCAGGCTCCAAACCCCTCTTATATGAAGCTCCCTTAAACATCCAAGTAATGCTGGCTTTACACCATTTTATACGTATCTATTATAGACCAAGGTTTTTTTCCCCTGAGTATTTACTGTAAGTTCTTCTTTTTATAACTTTAAGACTGATATGAAAGCCATTGTTCTAGACCTTGCCTCCTCTTATGAAATTAGGATGCAAGGAGTTTGAATAAGGTGGATATTAAGAGTAAAGTGTACACAATTTAAGGAAACCTGGAGCTCTGTGTCTGAAAAAATATCTGTCTATTTGGAAAAGAAAATGCTCTCAAGGAATAAACAAGATATTTCTGAAGCTTAAACAGTAATCACAGAGTAATTCGGTTCTGTGCATCTTTAATGGTTAACAAATTTGTGACTTCTTTTTCTTTTTCAGCTGCAAAGTGCTCAGTCTTTTATACTGGGCTGCAGACATGTCACTTTAATGGCATCTTTAGACTTTGAAAACAAAATTGCGTAGCAGAAGGATGACACATACGGAGCTGATCACAGAACAGTGGTTCAGTAAAGTCAGAACCACATGATCTGCCAGAAGCTGACCTCGTTTCTGAATGCTTTTAAACGATATGAAGAGTTTTTGCAATGAGCTTGGAAAAATAGATCTATGCATATTCAATCTCTGTTGGCTTTTTTTTCTCCGTGCTTTCTATTTTTAGTGATTGTATTCCTTATTTTTCTTAAATGAACTGTCAGGCATTGCACTTCAGAGTAATCAATCACAATTGTTTGTAAATACTGTTAAACCATATATTTATTGACTCATAACATGAAAGGTAACTTTTAGGCCTATTAACATACTGAGAAAGACACCTACATTTAAAAATAAAATTACGTTTATAGAAAGCATATTTGTGTTTTCTAAGGAATGAGAAACCATCATCTTCCCACTAGCTTATGACTTTCCTCTTTTCTGCTTGGAAAAGGAAACAGCAATAACCACCAATTAAACACAATTCAGGGCCAAAGTTGAAACAATATCCTGGGGCCCTGTCTAAATTTAGATGTGAAGACACAGCTGTAGAAAGGGGCTTTTCCTCTTTTGAGCTATTCAAGACCTCTGTTATTTCAGTAATATTGGTAGATGCAAGTTAAAAAGAATGTAACACACAGTAACAAAAAGGTTCAAAATCCTTAAAGAAGGAAACAAGAGGCCAGAACTGCTCTTGGCTGACGTTGGTGTCAGATTGTTTGGTCTTTGTTTTAGTGTTATTTTGAAGCAATTTTCTGAATGCAGTTGAATCACACGTCCGAAGCTTTGGATCAAAGCACAAGGATGAAGAGCTATGCCTTTTCCCTCTGCTCTACCCTATAAATCCATTTACACCAGCCTCTTCTGCCCCTTTTAGACATTTTTCTTTCTGCCAGAGGATGCAAGAAGGTCATATTGCCACACAGATACTGCCTCTGTCTGGTGGGCAGGTATAGTATGGGCACTTCACTATTTATCCAGGTGCAGCTAAAAAGATAGTTAAATTTCTGCATCACTTCTAGATTTGATAATGAAACTAACCATGAGCCAGCAATGTGCCCTTGTGGGCAAGAAGGCCAATGGCAGCCTGGGATGCAGCAAGAAGAGTGTGGGCAGCAGGTCGAGGGAGGTTCTGCTCCCCCTCTGCTCTGCCCTGCTGAGGCCTCATCTGGAGTCCTGTGTCCAGTTCTGGGCTCCCCAGCTCAAGAGGGACAGGGAACTGCTGGAGAGAGGCCAGCACAGGGCCACCAAGATGATCAGGGGACTGGAGCATCTTTCATACGAGGAAAGGCTGCGAGACCTGGGGCTGTTTAGTCTGGAGAAGAGGAGACTGAGGGGAAATCTTATTAACAGATGAGGCCTCATCAGATATGGCAGAGCAGAGGGGGAGCAGAACTTCCCTTCACCTGCTGGCCACACTCTTCTTGCTGCATCCCAGGCTGCCATTGGCCTTCTTGCCCACGAGGACACATTGCTGGCTCATGATCAGTTTATTTCCAACCAGCACTCCCAAGTCTCTCTCTGCAGAGCTGCTCTCCAGCAGGTCACCCCCAGCCTGTGCTGGTGCATGGGGTTGTTCCTCCCCAGCTGCAGGACTCTGCACTTGCCCTTGTTGAACCTCATGAGGTTCCTCTCTGCCCAACTCTCCAGCCGGTCGATATCCCACTGAATGGCAGCACAGCCTCTGGGGAATCAGCCAGTCCTCTGAAGTTTGGTGTCAGCAGGGAACTTGCTGAGGGTATACTGACTTATATTTTGAAAAAACCACAAGGAGAATTATGCAGTACATGTACCTTTTTTCCCCTCTGATTTCCAGTTAAAGTCAATTCGGCCTTCGTGACAGTTGGGAAAGTAGAGACTTAGGCCCTATAGTTCAATCAGGAAACTCAGTGCTGTGATGAATTGTTAATTTTTTTAACCAATTGATCTACTTTAGGTCAAAATGAATATGGGAACATGCTGCTCATATGCAAGCACATGCCTGGAAAGCTAATGAAGTCCATTCTCACGTTTGCCAGCTATTATCCTCAATTTGCATTTGACTACAAGAATACACTTCCAACTGTATCAATGCCTGTCAAGCCATCTTGATCTACAGTTGATACAGCACTAGCTCCATGTTAAACATACAGTTAATATATCCTGGATAATAAGGATTGTTTTTTCTGTCTGCTTTACTATCCTGTCCCATCAATGCTTTTCATGGCTGTTTAGCTTGACTAATGACTTCCAAATGACCACAGAAGACAGAAGTCTCCCTGGGTGTTGCAAAGTGTGGGGGATTAATTTCAAAAAGCCTGTCTGAATTGCATTAATGCAACTGTTTGACCTGTGTATATCCCCAGGGCAAAATGTAGTCAAGCAAAAGTTAGCAACAATAAACAGGAATTTTATATTGCAATTTTCTTTCTTTCTTTTTTTTATGAAATGATGTTCAGTTCACTGACTTTTTGGTTTTGTATGTCCAGACCCAGCAGTGGTAGATTTCTGCTAGTCTTACCTGGTTTTGGTTCGGTACCGTCTTCTTTCCAAGGCTTCTTGGAAAGGGATCCCTTGTAATGTGTTTGGTTATTTAAGACATTCATCAAGAACTCTGTTGACTACACTGTTTCAATCTATTTTTCTACAGTCCTTTTATTCTGACGTTTTGCTTTTGATTTAATTAATTTCGCAGTTAATATTGCATACTAAAAGGTATATGCAGCCTGAGGGAAGGATTATTATCAGTGCACCTGGCTTGCACAGGAGAATGAACAAAATCTGTAGTTCTGGTGCATGGACACAATGGTATGAGATTAAAGATGAGCAGTCAGTGAATCATAGAATCATAGAAATATAGAATCATAGAATGGTACGGTTTGGAAGGGACCTTTAAAGATCATCCAGTCCAACTTCCCTGCTGAAGGACGTTCACCTCAATCAGGTCACACAAGAACACATTCAGTGGGTTTGGAAATCCTCCAGAGGGAGAAACTGAGCACAACCTCCCTGGGGAGCCTGTGCCAGGGCTCCCTCAACCCCACAGGAAAGACATCCGGCAGTTTACCTCTCAAAAGAGTCTAGGAATGAGAAAAGGCATATTACAGAGAACTTTGTTACATGAGATAAAGTTTTAGATGAAGCATGTATGCAGTTAAAACACTGCAAACCCAGTACTGGAATTTTCTATACGTTCATTAAAGCTTGGACAAAGATGTGATCATTAATTAGAAGAGAATTTCTTTTCCACTGGTCTATGTGAGCTTCAGTAATGTATTTTTTGGTGGTAAGCTGCTGATTGGTGGAGTATTGGATCTAAAAGAGATTGATATTTAAGTCCATAACATTTCAGAGCCAAACATTTTGATGCAGCGTCACCTATTTGTCAAAGCTGGTGACTTGCCAGGACTGTATCCTTAATGCCAAGGTTTCAATATGAAATATAGATTCATTTTGTCAATCGTCATGTTGACAAATTTAATTGACCGTAATTGTCAGAATTGCTGGTCATTAATTTCTTCTCAGATTTCCTGTGTGAAAATATAAACCTGCAGAAGTGCCGTTGTCAATTATGGTCCATTTGAAGTGACCTAATTAGCACTGTGTTATGAACCAACACATGGAAAAGCAAATGGGAGAGGGGGGGACGACGACATGGTAGGGAGATAATTGGATGTGATGTGAATACTAATATTGACTTCATGCTATCTGAGTCATTCAAACACTGCCCAATGGGAAGGACTTCATTTTATTTCATGTTTTTATTTGCTGGAACAGCACAGGGGGATAACGAGGAACACCTGAATTCTTTCCACTGGAAAAAGAACAGTGTCAGGATGAATGGAAAAGCTGAATTAAAAGTGGTACCCCACTTTTATTTAGCAAAGGGAGATCAAGCCCATGTTCTCTAGCATTCTGAATTACTTCCTTATTTTGCAGTATTTTCCAGGAAGACACAGTTCATGGAAAATAAATAGTTGATTGCAGGCCTGTTTTGCACAGATGGATGGGTGTCAGGAGAGGAGAAAAGACAGAATCATAAGATCATAGAGTGGTAGGTGTTGAAAGGTACCTTTAGAGATCATCTTGTCCAATCCCTCTGCTCAAGCAGGTCCCACCTAGATCAGGTCACACAGGAACATGTGCCGGTGGGTTTTGAAGACCGCCAAGGAAGGAGCCTCCACACCCTCTCTGGGCAGCCAGGGCCAGGGCTCCCTCACTGAAACACTGACACAGTTTTTTCTTATGTTTCAGTAGAA
>WBNH01005436.1:39781-52236 GCA_013401255.1 Urocolius indicus
CCCTGTTTCCACCTCTCATGGATGGCTGCTTTCTGCCTGAGTTTTCCCAGCAGATCCTTGCTCATCCATGGAGGCCTCCTACCTCCTTTCTTGCATGTTAAAGTGCTGGTTGTAATTTTCTCATCATCCTACTCCCTTTTTGCTTTTATTCCATTCTGTTTCTTGTAGAATAAACTTTCCTACTTTCCTCTTCCAGTTGAGTTCTGGAGTCTGTTGTGCCCGGAACCATAACTGGCAGTGAGCTCTCCCTGCCCTCATCTCAAACCACAACATCCTTGCTTATTTTTTTCCTCCCATTTGGCTGGGGCCTCTGCCATCCTAACAAGGGTGGAGGTGAATGGGGGCACCAAGTGAGAGACTGTCGTGGTGTTTGCTGGCTGGGCCAAACCACAACAAGTGTACTGAGTCATGTACTAACATAATTGGACATTGTATTAACCTTCCACTTACAAGGAGGATGATATGCTGCTTTCAGGCATGCTTTTCTTCCCAATGTTCAATTTAAACTTGGATCCTTACTGCAAATTTTGATGACTGGATCGTTTCTTCTGCTTAACACACACAGTTACCTTATCTCTGACTCTCCAAAGCCAGAACCACTCCTTCTGCGAAAGGTTTTTCAGAGAACTAATTATAACATCAAGTGGGATGGCCCTCAAAATAGAATGAATGAGAAATAATGAGAAAAAAAAAAATGGATCCAATAATTATTTAAAGCAGTGGGTGTTAGCTTCTCCTCTGATCCTACGGTGGTGGTAGCTGGGAGTAGCTTCAAAGTAACAATACCTGCATCCAGACATCGAGGACATTTTTATTCTCCTATTCATATTTTTTACTGCATTACAAAAAAATTCAGTAGATTTAGTGTGTTTTTCAATTACACTAGCCACTTACAAGTGTAGTGCAAAGCTCTCTGTACCGTTGTGCTGGTCAACAAAAGACAATGATTAAATTCTAAAAAAAGGATTAGATGAAACTGCTACTACAATAGGCGCCGGTAATGAGAGGCATAATCACCTTCTGCTGCAAAGCTGTAGCTGTAAAACCAACAGAAATGCACATTCAAGCTTTGAAGTCCATTTTCATGCAAAGATCAAATAGCCCTGTCAGTTTTATTCCTCACAGTTTTGAAGTGTAAATGTAAATCGATTCAGAGGCAAGGTATTATTTACAGTGTCTCCCTGGAGCCTGGAGTGTGTGCACAAAAAAAGAGGTGTGCTTGACAAAATTACTTGTTTAATTGTTCAAGTTTTGGGGGATGATCACGTTCAATGTGAGGAAAAAAAAAAGACACAAAGGCGATTGCTTTACAGGTATTCTATGGGACGGTGTGTTCCTGGAGCACTGAGATGATGGCTTCAGGGTCTCCCATTGCCTGTGTGGTTCAGTGCTGCAGCAGCAGCATGTATTTGATTGGGTGGATTTACCATGGAACTTAACTCATTGACCTGAAGATCAAGTACACAGTTGTGAGAATGCATTTAATAAGTTCAGGTCCCAACAGCTTGCAACCTGCTGCATCAAGCACCCCAACACTTCTCTGCCAGGCTTGACTGAAGAGAGGGCAGTTCCAGTACAGCCAGATAGATACACAGCACTCAGCTTTGGCAATACGCAAGGGCATTTCTCAGCTACCAATACAGTGTGAGGGCAGATGGGTGGCCTTGCTTCATGAATGGGAAATGGAGCTGGATGAGAGGAAAGGGCAAGGAAAAGGGGAATTTTGATTTTTTTCTCATTTATTTGTTTTTTAATCTAAGAGGATTGTACCAGCACAGGTTGGGGAATGAACTCTTAGAGAGCAGTGTAGGGGAAAGGGACCTGGGGGTGTGGTGGGCAGCAGGATGAGCATGAGCCAGCAATGTGTCCTCGTGGCCAAGAAGGCCAAGAAGGCCAATGGCATCCTGGGCTGGATGAGAAGGGCTGTGGGCAGTAGGTGGAGAGAGGTTCTGCTCCCCTTCTACTCTGCCATCATGAGACCACATCTGGAATATTATGTCCAGTTCTGGGCCCCTCAATTCCAGAGGGACAGGGAGCTGCTGAAAAGAGTTCAATGCAGGACCACAGAGATGATGAAGGGAGTGGAACATCTCCCTTGTGATGAAAGGCTGAGAGAGTTGGGGCTCTTTAGCTTGGAGAAGAGGAGACTGAGGGGTGATCTCATTCATGTTTACAGATACAAAAAGGGTGCGTGTCAGGAGGCTGGAGCCAGGCTGTTCTCACTGAAGTTCAATGACAGGACAAGGGGCAATGGGGACAAGCTGGGACATAAAAATTTCCAAAGAAATACAAGGAAGAATTTCTTCCCTGTTGAGGTGAGGGAGCCCTGGCACGGGCTGCCCAGATGGGCTGTGGAGGCTCCTTCTCTGGAGACATTCCAACTCAGCTGGTTGAGTTCTTGTGGGACCTACTCTAGGTGCTGCTGCTCTGGCAGGGGGGTTGCACTGGATGAGTTTTTGAGGTCCCATCCAGCCTTTGAGATTCTGTGATTCTGTGATTCTATATGGTTCTGCCAAATAACCTGTAGGTCAGAATTTTATCAACCAATCCAATGTTACCCCTTCAATATTGTACTTCTGGCACAAACACAGATAAAATCACTAAATAGTGTTACACTGTTGAAAGAAGTTATAAACATCTAAGGACATCTAAGGAGCTAAAAATAAAAAAGGATGTGTTTGTATATGTATTTTATTTTTAAGTGTGTTTTGTGTCTGATATCTTTGCAAAACTCTAGTGTCTTTTTGAAAGTACTGTGTTCCATTGCATTTTAAAACAAAACAGAATTAAATATAATCAAACCAAAATATCTGTTTGCTAGAAGAAACTCCACAGCAAATATCAGCAATGTTTTCACTTAACTTTTGAAAATCGTAGAATAAGAGAATCATAGAATGGCAGGGTTGGAAGGGACCTTTAGAGATCATCCAGTCCCACTCCCCTACAGAAGCAGGTTCACCTAGATCAGGTTGCAATGGAACATGTCCAGAGAAGTCTTGAAGACCTCCAAGGAAGGAGCCTCCACACCCTCCCTGGGCAGCCTGGGCCAGGGCTCCCTCACCTGAAACACTGAAATAGTTTTTTCTTATGTTTAAATGGAACTTTCTGTGTTCTAGCTTCATCCCATTACCCCTTACTGCAGCTGGGTATAGGAAGCTAACAAGGTATCAGCACTGCAGCAACTAGTATTTTGACAGTCCTGTGTCATTCTGGCTATAGAACACAATACTAACAATACAAGCATCCCCTTAGTGATGCTCTTTCAGAAATGGACTAGAGAGTCAATCAAGTCGAATGGTTTTCTGTGGTGTGGAATTGTGCACGGCATATCTGCCAAAAGTCATTGCTATATATTCAAAAGCATCCTATTACTTCCCTTTTAGGTCTTGAGGACAAACTAGTGTTCAGCTGGTTTTATCTAGTCCATCTTTCTATTTATATTATATTAATATCTAGAATTCCCATCGCTGTTTGTTTTTATCATCTGAAATTATGGAATGAAAGTAATCGGGATCCTCTGGGGACTCGTTATTTTGAAAGTGTTCACGTTGATTTTCGTTAGGCAAGAACGGTTTGAGCAAATTCAGGGCTACATCTTCCCCTGGTTGAAACAAGAGGCTTCAATTGACTAAAACTGCCTTGATCATAGAATCATAGAAANTTTGAGATTCTGTGATTCTGTGATTCTATATGGTTCTGCCAAATAACCTGTAGGTCAGAATTTTATCAACCAATCCAATGTTACCCCTTCAATATTGTACTTCTGGCACAAACACAGATAAAATCACTAAATAGTGTTACACTGTTGAAAGAAGTTATAAACATCTAAGGACATCTAAGGAGCTAAAAATAAAAAAGGATGTGTTTGTATATGTATTTTATTTTTAAGTGTGTTTTGTGTCTGATATCTTTGCAAAACTCTAGTGTCTTTTTGAAAGTACTGTGTTCCATTGCATTTTAAAACAAAACAGAATTAAATATAATCAAACCAAAATATCTGTTTGCTAGAAGAAACTCCACAGCAAATATCAGCAATGTTTTCACTTAACTTTTGAAAATCGTAGAATAAGAGAATCATAGAATGGCAGGGTTGGAAGGGACCTTTAGAGATCATCCAGTCCCACTCCCCTGCAGAAGCAGGTTCACCTAGATCAGGTTGCAATGGAACATGTCCAGAGAAGTCTTGAAGACCTCCAAGGAAGGAGCCTCCACACCCTCCCTGGGCAGCCTGGGCCAGGGCTCCCTCACCTGAAACACTGAAATAGTTTTTTCTTATGTTTAAATGGAACTTTCTGTGTTCTAGCTTCATCCCATTACCCCTTACTGCAGCTGGGTATAGGAAGCTAACAAGGTATCAGCACTGCAGCAACTAGTATTTTGACAGTCCTGTGTCATTCTGGCTATAGAACACAATACTAACAATACAAGCATCCCCTTAGTGATGCTCTTTCAGAAATGGACTAGAGAGTCAATCAAGTCGAATGGTTTTCTGTGGTGTGGAATTGTGCACGGCATATCTGCCAAAAGTCATTGCTATATATTCAAAAGCATCCTATTACTTCCCTTTTAGGTCTTGAGGACAAACTAGTGTTCAGCTGGTTTTATCTAGTCCATCTTTCTATTTATATTATATTAATATCTAGAATTCCCATCGCTGTTTGTTTTTATCATCTGAAATTATGGAATGAAAGTAATCGGGATCCTCTGGGGACTCGTTATTTTGAAAGTGTTCACGTTGATTTTCGTTAGGCAAGAACGGTTTGAGCAAATTCAGGGCTACATCTTCCCCTGGTTGAAACAAGAGGCTTCAATTGACTAAAACTGCCTTGATCATAGAATCATAGAAACATAGAATCATGGAATGGTAGAGTTAGAAGGGACCTTTAGAGATCATCCAGTCCAACTCCCCTGCAGAAGCAGGTTCACCTATATCAGGTCACACAGGGACGTGTCCAGACTAAGCTACTTCTGTGGTTACTGTTTGCAGATGCCTAGGACTAACAAATAATCATTGGAAGAGTATCTGAATTCCAACTCAAGGCTGTGAGTTCTGCTCCTTAGGTACCAAAAAGAAGTCATGCAATACTCATTTGCTGTGGAAATAGAGCCTTCAGATAGTAAATAGCAAACAGTAGAGGAAATCCTGGTAGGAAACTAACATTGCTTCATTGAACAGGCCCTGAATACCATATTGAAGCTCTGTCTGGGACCTCAACCTGAAGATCTAGGCTAAGGTCCATTGAAATGAAAACCAAGACTGGACTGTGTGGGAAAAAATACTTTCAAAATGTATCTAGTGACTGTATTGTGGTGCAAGTACATAGAGACAAAATGAGAAGTGTAATTCTGGGGCATGGCGTGCTGTGAGTGCTGGCTTCTGTGACCTTTTGAAGTCTTTTCAAGGCAATTCTCTGGGTGTGTACCACCTTATACACAATAGCAATAGTCCTTTGTGGTCTGTCATGTCCATTTGGCTCAGCACAGGAGCTTTAGTATTACAGAAGCAAAACTATTATTTTGCTCTTTATTCTGTCTGATTTAAAAGTCATCTCTCATTTATTTATTCCATTACTCTGGAATGTTGTTAGGCCTTTTGTGTTATGTCCAGTGGCATTGTCAATTGTGCCACAGGCTAAGACAAATTGCTCTTCTCTGACCTGCTAGTACCCTTTCTAAAGAGTTTAGCAGCCTTATTTACCAGAGTGAAGGAATGCTGATCAGAAACGTTGCAAGACACATTTACATGGTGTCTGAGATAAAGTTTCTTCTTCATTAGGCAGCCATGTGTACCTGTTCCATTAGATTTCTTGTCCTACCATCAGAGAAGTGACAGGGCTGGCAGCAGTAACAGAGATTTAAGTCCTTGCAGGAACTTGTCTGACGGGTAGCAATGAGATTCTTTGCATGAGCAGGGTAAGCAACTCGTACGAAGCTTCCTCATCAGTCAGTTTATAACAGAACTCCTTGCTGATGCTAAGCACTCTACTAGCCTTAGCAAAGCTTTCTAGTGTCTCAAGTTAGCTACCAGAGTCCTGCTAAGGTATTTAAGGACATTAAACAATATCAATGCAATACAAAGTCTTTCTTAGGCCTGGTGCTCCAGCTGGTACAGAGCCCTGCAGCATCTTTCTGGGTGGCTACTACAAGGACATGACATCTGTACATGGTTTACGTGACTTCCTTGCAGAATATCAAACCTATTTCTAGGGCTGGTCTTACTTTCTCACTGACTTTCAATAGCCTGAAATATTTAGAGGTCAGGGATGAGAATGAAGAGCTTTAGTGCTGTGGCACAGTGGATCATTTACACTGAGACGACCTGTCTGCACAGAGGACAGAGCTCTCAGGCCTTAGACTTAAGTGAATGGTGACAAACATTACAAACATCACCATTATCTGCTGCAAATACAGAAGCAGTAAATGCCTTCGATTTGTCTTCTCAAAGATACAGATTAGTCTATCTGTGTATACCTGTATGATTGAACAAGCCAGAGAAAACAACTGTTGCACTGCGCGTGCTTCTGGTCTCAAGGACAAGAGTGGGGGAAGCAGTGCAATGGGAAAATGGAAGATGGAGAAACAAGGAGGAAGAGAAAGAAACTGGGAATATGGAATAAATGAGATGGAAACGGTGAGAAAGAGGATGAAACAAATGTACAACAGAGAATCGATATATGAAAAGGTGGAAATAATCCAAATCTGGAACAGTTATGTTTTTAGGTCTGGGAATAATATCTTTCTCTTCTAGTCCTCTTTTGCAGGTTATCCAGGGAGGTGGTGGAGCCCCTAGAGATATTCAAAAGATGCATAGAGGAAGGGAGGGACATTGTTTAGTGATGGGCCTGGCAGTGTGAGGACTTGATAATCTTAAAGGTCTTTTCCAACCACAATGATTCTGTGATTCTATTATTCTCTTGAGTCTAACCACTTCCTACTTTTCTTTTTATATCCACATGGACCAGGGGAAGACACTTTCTGATGTGCAACAGTCCTGGAAGAGGTCAGAAGTCTGAGAAGAGTTCAGAGACTTTGGGAGGGAGGAGGTTGATCGTAGATGGGCTCAAAGTTCTACTTTCCGGTTTCTGCAAAAACCTTCAAAACCTTCCAAGGAGACCTTTGTGCTCCCAGCATGGAGCCAGGTCTTTGGGAAACAGGCAAGTTTCTGAATGCATTCAGCAGAAAGACTGCCAGGCAAAATGTGCAGTAAATAGAGACGGTGTCTGTTTATGCATACAGACTCTCAGTACAGCTAATATGAACAATAAGCAGCAGCAGCAAACACTTTTACTGTGTTTAGTTTCCTTTTCCTTATGACTCACTGCTTTGAGGATCTCTGCTCTCCTTGGGCTCCCTAGCTCTGAAGACTACACAGGAATCTCATATTTTGCCATTTTTATGCTTGTACAGTATCAGTGTAGCTATCTAATCTCAACCCAAAGCCTTCATAAAGTCTTGCCTTGTCTTCCCTTTAACTGCTGTACTTGGCCTTTGACTCAGAAATGCAAAGAGACATTTCTTTGGAGGTCTTCAAGACCCGCCTGGACATGTTCCTATGTCACATGATCTAGGTGAACCTGCTTGTACAGGGAGGTTGGACTGGATGATATCTAGAGGTCTCTTCCAACCCTACCATTCTATGACCATTCTATGACCAAATGATTGAAGATCAGAATAACTGAACTGATGAGAAGCATATGATCCTTGATGGATGGCTTTATCATTGTTCACTTAGACAACTTTCATCCCAGTAAATGCCCCCAGTGCTCAGAGGAGTACTTTGACTTACTATCCTGTACCTGAAGATCTCATCTGCATCTTCCCATGCTGCTTGCCTTTCTCCTTTACCAATAGCTACACTGAAGCTCCACTCCAGGGTTGGTTTGACTGGTTTAGAGCTGGCTTATGAGACAGAGAGGTGTTAAAAGGATTTTGAGACAGAAAAATGAATTGACTTGAGGATGCTAAAATATAAGCAGAAATACAGAAATGAAGTTTGCTTCTTCTGCACTTTCCTCAGATACACTGATTCATGATAATCAATAAATACATTGCAAAGAGGAAATCAGCTCTTGTTTCTAGAGCCTTAAGTGGCTGAGTAAAGCAGCACAAGAGAAGATGAGGATTTTGGAGGAAAAGTCTTTATCATCCTGTACAGTTGCACTCGAGTGACACTGTGAGCAGAAGTCCCAGAAACTACTTTTAGATTAACAAAGTGGCTGCTGTTGACAAGTGGAGCATGTGGTGGAAGGAGATTGTTGTCAGTGTAAATGGTGGTTACTGGAGAAGGGCTGTCACTGAGATAAAAACGAGGTGAAAAGGCTTCAGTTGGTGAAAAATGACATTGGCAAAATTGGTTCATTTCAGTGGCAGGGTTGGAGCAGAAGCTGTCAGGACATGCTACTCAGTAGAGTGGCTTATCACATACATTTTTCTTTTGCTGAATATTCTGTTGAGGGCACAGATAATAACATTAAGCCTATCCATGAAAAGCCAATAGAAACATTTAGAAGTCAAACATTGAGAGCCCCAGTATTTATTCTTGTTCCCTGCACATGATTTTCATAGATGTCAGCTCTGCACAGCTCCAGCGTGGCTTATGACCCTGAGGTTTGATCCTTTCTGCATTACTTACTGACCAGTGAAAGACAGAATCTGCAAAAGCCCTAACTTCTCTGGAATTAGAAATCTGAGGCATTATTGGAGGCCAAGGAAGTATTAGAAAGCAAAGCAAAGGGACATGGCACCTTAGAAAATGCTCAGGCATTTACTAATTGGTTCTCCATTCATACTGGTTGGAAAACTAAGCTGTCTACCAGCACAAATCAATTGTAACCAACAGCTGTGCTGGTAGATAGCCTGCAGCAGGAGTGTGGGGTTTGTTATTTCTGACAACTGGATATGAAAACAGTGTAATTTGTTGTGTATCTTGATCACACCAGCCCCAGCAGTTTGCTGAAAGCCATCTACTGTTGTCAGTGAATAACTGAAACCAGCAACTAAAAGGTTCAGCATCACAAATTATTTCCAAGCAACTATGCAAAAACTTTTGTCCTCTACCTTCTGATCTGCTCCTGTCAGACCGTGACATTCCTTAAGTCAGAAACTGGAACCTAGCAAGATAACAATTATCTGCCATCAGTTTTCCACTTGTACTCTGTAACACTACTACTGTCATGTTGGTGTGGAAGAACAGCAGAATATGATGCAACAAAGGCCTGCTACAGCTCCTTTCTCAAGGCTGTAAGTGATCACCTTGGGCTTTAAAGACACCTGAACAGGGAAAAGTTTTTAGGCCTTATCTAAGCATCATATTTTGGATTCCTGAATGAATAATCTTAATTTGTCAGTGTCTCACTGGTTTTAAGCTTATTGTTTTTAACCATATACTGAGTAGCATGAATGTTCTGTTGCCACGATGAAGACCAAACATGAGGAGAGATGTGTTCCTCTCTCTGTCACAGGCAGAGACAGTCCTGGCCCTTGAGCTGTCACTGATAAAAGGACAACATCCTTCTTCCCTTCCTGAGCATCCTCTGGTCCCATCCCAGGTTCCTCTCCTAATTACAGACCATGCATATTCATTAAATGGCTTAAAAACGAATGTCACCACTTGGGGTAAAAAATTCTAGCTCTAGACTCTGCTTATAACAGCCACTATCCTTGAAATGCAAGGTGGGGTTCACAGAGTGGCAGAAACCTGCTCCATGATTGAGAGCTGGAGAGACAGTCTCTGGTGGCAGCAGAACTTGGGGGAAGATTGAGGATGTATTGAGATACTAGTCCTTCGAATACAGGGAGTAGTAGCCAAGTTTCTTACTGCTTCACTGTTAATGTAAGCCCTTATTACAGACAGACTCATCACACCTTGTCCTCTAAGCAGGTGAATCTACTTCTGCAGGGGGGTTGGACTAGGTGAACTCCAAAGGTCCCTTCCAACCCTGCCATTCTATGATTCTGTGATTCTATGGTTCTAATTGAAAGAAGTTGAATGAAAATAATGATAAATGTTGATAACGTGTTTATACTTCCATTAGTTTTCTCTTTCCCCCTCTTCAGTTTTGCCAAAAAGGACAGTGATGCTGACTGATGTGCAACTGAGTTCTTATTTGTTTCTAAAGTGGAGCTTTAGACCTATACGTTTACTAGCCAATTTCCTAAAGTGCTGGTAGATCCTTGTTGCAAATGGGACCAACCACTCTCAAGTAAGAAGGTGATAAAAACACAGACAACATTTCTCTGCCACAAGTGAAGCAGAGAGAATGGCCACTGTGCACCCAAGCAGAAAGTTGAAAGCCACGACAGCTATTAACAGGGACTAAAGTGTACCACAGCATCCATTTCCATCAGAAGGTGAAAGGAACCTGTGTGAAGAAGCATGGAAATAGTTTTTAAATGCTGTAGTTCCCTGTTCACTCTCAATTTTCAAACACTCGTATTCATGAGACGTATTGTTATCAGCCATAGGGCACTTCATGGATGTTAATGTAACGGGGTTTTGTTTTTACTGATGCTTTGATGTTTCCAAAGACCTGCAGATGTGCTGCACATTAAAGTCACAAACTCAGGGCAGCTCACAATCAGTTGAAAAAGATGGTTTAAAAGCAATTATACCATTTGAACTGTATCCATAGATTCACTTTCATGCTAATATAAGGACTTTTGATGATAAGAGACTTCACCTATGGTTATGAGAGGTCAGAGGTAGCTGTACAAACTGTTGTCTGTCCTGGGATTAGTTGAGAACTTGCTTGGCCTCTGGCATAAGACAAATCAGCTGTTAAAGGAGCAATACACAAGAGTAATATTGACAAAGTTTGACGTGCTTATTTCTACCTGTTGAGTAGTGACCCTGCCATTGTTGCAGCTTTGTTGATTCATTTCACTGCCCTTTCGTTAAGCACCCCTTGTCCTGTTGTTAGATACCATAGAAAAAATGCTGCCCCAACCTCCTGACACCCACCATTTAGATATTTGTAAATGTTAATAAGATCTCCCCTCAGTCTCCTCTTCTCCAGACTAAACAGCCCCAGGTCCCTCAGCCTTTCCTCATCAGGAAGATGCTCCAGTCCCCTGATCATCTTGATGGCCATGTGCTGGCCTCTCTCCAGCAGTTCCCTGTCCCTCTTGAGCTGAGGAGCCCAGAACTGGACACAGGACTCCAGATAAGGCCTCANAATATATACAAATATAAAAAAACCATATACAATATATTTTGTGTATTCTGAGCAATCTGGGATTGTAGGATTTGCTACTGTGTGTTTCTGCTCAAAGGTTTGCAAAGTGAAGTTTTGTTGTCCAAAACCACAAATGCAGCTGCTGACACCAAGACTGATGCTATTTCTCAATGTTTCTGCAGACAGAAAAAGAAGAGAATATTTTCTTCAGTTATTTGGATGTGATACCCAGCTGCTGGTTGAAGTGTGCTGTTCTTTTTGTGGAGGTAAACTGTTGTGAAGAAACTTGTATTCCATGGAGAGAAATAGACTAAGCTGGAGAGCACAGACATGGTGATGGTGAAGAGAGAAAAGGACTAATCCTGTTTCATGCCCATTTGCTGCTTGGATTTCCCTTTGCAGGCTCCAAACCACAACACAGCAGGTACTTTCAGAATTAACTCTCCTTTCAGGAGGTCTAGCGTAATAGTACTTAAGTAGGCTTTTTTTTTGGTCTGAATTAGCTGTCTCTCTAGGCTGAAAAGCTCAATTTCCCTACCAGTCATGCCCTCTTTGTAGCCTTTTCCCACAGCACAGTTCAGCAACTTTTGGCAGCCTGCTCCTGGCAACTGGATTTTCCCTCTTTGCCAGGTTCTGCTCTTTACAAATTCTTTAAACCAGATCATTGCCCAGGAGATCACAACAGAGAAGTCTGAGGTTTCTTTTCAAATTGAAACCAAAAGAGCTATGCTGACCTATCCAGTATATTTTACTGCAGCACTCCTGCTCTGCAGACCATCAAGGTTTGTATGAAGACAGATTGACCACATCCTCTTTGCTATAGAGGTAAAAAAAAAGAGGTTTCAGAAGCAGCAAGCTTGCTCCCCCTGCTCAAAGTCATTTAATTTTACACCTTGCTACCAGACCCTAGATGTAAAACTGTAACTACTATCTACAGAATGGGACACCATGTATCTGTGGCTTTTATCATTGCACCTGTGAAATTATTAGTTTAATGCAAAGGAAATAGTTTTGTTTTTCTCAGAGATCACAGTCAGCCTTCAGATAATCATGAACAAATGTGCATTGCAAGGATGCTTCAACATGAGGCCTGATAAAGTACTTCTGAACACTTTGTAGAGTAGAAAACCAGTCTAGTACAATAGACAATCTAGTACAAAATAGCTTGCAGAAGCCTACCTGCACATCAAGAATAAACCCCTGAGCTCTCCTTGTAAAGAAGGAAACCTTGGATTCTAATCCTTGTCCTGAAAAATGGCATCTATATCTATCTATATATAT